>BQNB010060713.1:0-36810 GCA_026074375.1 Tanacetum coccineum
CAAGACATTGTGAGTGACACAATGGTCTCTAAACATTTCTAAGACTCTGTGAGTGACAAAATGGTCTATAAACGTTTCCCAAGACATCGTGAGTGATACAATGGTCTTTAAAACTTTTTTACGAATTTACTGTATACTATTTTGTATAACATCAAAACTTGTCACAGTCTGCCGACCTTACGTTATCTTACTATCCGAACCAGAATGCGAGTTGAGCACTCGCTCCATACTGTTGAAAAACCTACGTCATCTCGTAACGTCTTAATCTTACTTACATCTCGTAATTTGTAGAAACATGTCGATTATTTCGAACACGACTTTAATCCGTCACCTCGTAACATTCCATTTTTAGAAACCCAACTTTTGAAATTTGACTTATTTTCTTTTCATTACTTGGTTTGAGTTTGAAGAAAATACCGACAACAAGAAAAAGAATGAGTTCCGCGAGAATCGAGTATACTGTAACCCCAACGAATTGCTAATGCTATTGAGACTATTGCTATCTACAAGACAAAATCTACATGGCTCACGACTCGATAGTTCAGGTCATACGTCAGAAAGCTAATGTGGCAAGGAATGCCAACAACAAAAGTAAGTGGGAAGGGGGTTACCAAAAGAGCTCTAGACAATAGAACAAATAACAAAAGGTCGTGTGAGTTACACTGCTTGACCAAATAATAGAAATGGATATGTAAGAAAGTTACCTTCTACAACAAGTGTAGGATGCATCATACTTGGCCGTGTGCTGTAAAATGATGAAACTATAAGAAAGTTAGCCATGTGACTAGAGATAGTAGGACATCCGTTTTGAAAACGAATCAGAGGCCCCCAGTGGCAAATTACAAACCTAAGGTTACCTGTTATGAGTAGGGAAAGCCAAGACATTATAAAAGTGATTGTCCAAAGTTGAACCGTGTGAACCAGAATTGGAAGGTAAAAACTCGCGGGAACTCTAACGTCGTCAAAGATAATGTTGATACTTAAGGAGAAATTTTCCTAGCTTGCCTAGTGAAACCTAAATAGACTTGGACCGTAACCCCTAAGAGAATTTTACTAGTACTTCCCTGTGAATTTCGTGTATTGTGTGGATGTTTTTTTTAAACCCTCTATTCATTTTGTGTCATGACGATTCCGTCTGTTACACTCTAATTCTCTATTAATTTATGTAAGTTATCCCTCGAATTTGTTACCATCTTATGAACCATTCCCCTATTGTTCTATGAACCTTTTTACTATTATAATCTAATTGGATGTTATCTTATGAACTATTTTAGTGTCGTCTTATAAACAAAGTTGCTGTCATTTTATAAACTATTTTACCACCAACCTACAAACCGTTTTGCTGATCATTTATCTTGCTAACACCTTATAAACCACTTTGATAGCATTCTATAAACAGTTTTGTCAAGATTCTATAAATTATCCTACTATCATCTCATAAACTATTTTGCTATCATTTTATAAACTAGTTTTTTTTTCATCTTATAACCTATTTTGCAGTCATTTAAACATAACACTAATTTGACGAAATTAGCATTTCATCGTTAGTCCCTAAATTCCACATAGTCTGGCCACCTATGTCTAATTCAAGAAGGATCATGCTATGCTGGGAGTAGTAACCATAAAACTTTGACAATTTTATCCTTACTTCCATTTCTATTTTCCTTTCTCTTCTCTATATTTTCAACGGGATTTTATTGTATTCATACTTTACTGATATTTTGCGTGCGTATCCGTGAGTTGTGTTGGTCATGTGTATTTGTATTCGTAGGTGCCGTTACAAAGTAGATACTCCTCAACCTTATCCTATAGAGACACCATGCACTTAGCCGAAATACCAAATCACGTTCCCTGTAGTCATGATAATTATAGATTGTAAGATTTTAGAACATCGGAATAGACATGTGTGTTCGATCACATCCTCATTCGAGTTTAACCAAGGGTTAGGATGAAAAATGATATAGGGTAGGGATCTTCTAACTTTCACCAATAGTAATAAACCAACAAGGCAGCTGAGACATGCATACATGGCCGTAATGACGGAATAGACATACATGCTTGTACACATCCTCATTCGCGTAAAACCCATGGTTAATGATTAGGAAATGGAATTAAATTGTTGTTAAATAAAAAATTACCAAACAAATAGACTAAGTCTAAGATATAAGTTGCTAGACACTTTTTCCTGACCGTTACCATGATTAAGACATAACTATTTATAAATGTCTTGATCATTGATCAAAAACAACAACCTAAGTTGGCGTTCCCGTAACGGTCAACTTCCCAATCATCCCACACTCTACAAACTTTTACAAGACAAGTGGCGATATCTACCACTTTTTACAATACTCTATATCGTTGACTTATAAGACGTATCAACGAATAATCGACCCTTCATATAATTCCTTCGGTCTAAGCTCTTGCGATTATCTCTAAACTTTCCTTCTTTTTGGTTGCGGTTTTTCTAATTTTTTTGATTTATTTAACACTATACTACGAAACTCGGTGTAATTTCACCATCTTCACGATCATAATAACTCTGGAAAATTCCTTCAGTAATACTTCATTCTTCGGATGTACCAATAATTACGTTGGTAGTAAAAATACATGAGTTTTGACTACTTTATAGATTCCCATTTGCTATGTGCAAATTTCTTCCCAACCGTACCAAAGATAGAAAATTGACACAAGACTCGGGAAATACATACTTTACACTTTAAGCAACTAGCAACTGATAAATGGACATAATCTAACAGGGTAGGCTAAGGTGTAAAGGTGTAACAAAACATATAGTTTATGTAATTCCTAAAGGATTGGCTCTACGGGTTGTTCTAGGGGTATCTTACTCTTAATATGAGAGTAAACAAAGGGTTTATACTGGGGTTAACTAACCAGTGTAGTTAATAAAACAACATGTATAGGCTTTTTGGGTGTAATCCTAAAATTTTACCAATTTAAACAAGTTACTCCATCTAAATCCATAGTACTCATTATTGTGGTCTCGAATACATATACCAAGCCAAATTCTAAAGTCTACAACATCACCGGCACACTCATATTTTTGTGGAATTTGGGTAAACATTTGGAAACGGATAAGGTTAAATCCTCACAGTATCTAACAAGGGTTATTGGTGTGCGGAATTATGTAATAAGTAAATTTCACAAAAGTATGCATGGAATTTATATAAATTTAAGACAAATTTTAAGCATTTTAATGTGAAAAATAGGACATATGACATTCTAATCCCACCCCCCCACTTGAATTTAATAATGTCCTCGTTGTATAGAAAAAACATTAAAAACAGGATCTAAAAAGGAATTATTAATGAGAAACTCTCCTGATATTTTGCTCGGTAGATTCTCCAAGTTGAGTTTATGAGCAAGAATATGTGTTATAAATGCGTCTGAATACCAGCATGACTACAACACACACAAGATTCTAACTTCGTTGATTTCTTTTGCAGCGAGGTCCTATGCAAAATATAGGAAAAACATGCAAAATCCTATCTCGGTACCTACGGTTAATTATAAATAAAGTAAACAATTAATTTTACAGGAGACCAATACGCCGTATCCATAATCTGGAATACGGAGTATTGAGAAACCTGTAAACAATATCTAAATACAGGCCAGTCTATTGAATACGCCGTATCATATTCATAAATACGCCGTATAGACATAACTGACAATAATGTTTAAAGTGCATACAAGTAAAGGACTGATAACGTCCAGACATTCAATATGCCATATGGTATGGAGCGGATACGTCGTATTGATGTCTGGGAAGATAGACTCGATAAAAATAAATAACAATCCGGGTTGTCTCCTGGGAAGCACTTTTCTTTCAGCTAGTCTTTAAGTTAGACTTTTTCTTCAGCTTCCTTTTTACTCCATCTCATGCTGCTATTCCAGCATGGATCCTTTTCATCCACCTCGTATCTTAGACATATTTGGGTCCTAAGTTCAAGACCCCCTTGTAGAAACTTTTGAGCTTTTGGTACAGATGCGAGATTCCATTCAGCTTATCATGCATACTTACCTTTAGTAACGGCTTGATCTTGTTTCATTGGACATTGGATAGATGTTTAAACCTTGGATGTGATCTCGCCATTTGGTAAGTCACGTTATCACTACCATTGTGGATAGTGATTAATCCATCAAACCTTCTTGCTTCCACACATGAAGCTTTACAGAATGGTTCTCCACGAATAATATCTTCCATGTCTTGATCTTGGTAGCCATCCATATTTTACACCACTACAAAATGAGTTACAACAGAAAATTTTCCAACAAAAATAGGTATATTCATAAAAGCTCCGACTATGTTCTTTCCTTTGTATGCAACTTTGTCATTTATTATAGAATTATAGAACTCCCTAGACATCACATTAACGGACAAAATTGGAAAAAAATTAGCAGTTACATGTTCGAAACCTATCATGCACAAAAAAAAAAGTAAAGAATTAAAAAAAAAAAAAAAGGAAAAATTAAAAATAAAAAAAAATCTGAAGTTGTAGGCACAATCGTAACATCTTAGAATTTTCGGATTTTAAAGATAACGATTTTTAGCCCTTTTGACTTTTAGTCTGGCTTGAACTTACAAGAACAACCATCCAAAAACACGTTTTCACGTCCTCGGACCTAAAGCAATTCGATTGGGAAACAACATTCACTGACAACTGTTCAGTTTTGCCCGAGACCTGGAAACGAGCCGAAAATTCTAAAACCACACCGCAAAACTCATTTTTCGAACAAATACGACGCAGACACACAAAAACATTTTTAAAAAAAAAACTTTATGTTTTTAAATATCAGATTTATATAATAAAAATTTGAAATAAATTGTCATTCAATTTTAATTAAAAAGCGTTGCGGATAACGCGAATACTCGAGTTGAATCCAATTTTTATTTCTAATAAGACGAAACGTTCACAAAATGGATAACAGATATTTTTTTAAATATTATAAAATATTTAAGAAACATTATCAAGTACATACTCATTTTTTATCAAAAAATGATTCGGAAAACAAAGGCGCAAGTTTCAAGATTGAATCGACAGTTAGTTCCTCAAATGATCCGAACGTTTTTATAAAAACTATAATAAAAATGTTACACTTTAACCCCTCAACTATTTCAAAGAGGCACTTTTAATATAAAGTTTTAATATATATAAAAATTTTATATACATCTTTTTCATTTCTATCTTATATTTACACACACTCTTCCTAAAAATCTCTCTCTCCCTCCCATTTGACCGGCCGCCGGCCACCACCATCTCCGGCCGCCGTCACCACCGCGCCGCCGCCGGAATACTTTTCCGGCGGGATTTTTCCGGCGAGCTTCAACATTCCTCCTCGTCACCGGATCTATCCTATCCACCCACTTACTCGCGGCCACGCGCCACTCCGGCAGCTTCACCGCCGCTGCCACCATGATTATTCTACCACCATCATCATCCTCGTCTTCACCCCAACATCACCACGCCATCAACCACCGAGACCACCACCCAAGGGTGCGTCCGGTTTGGTTATAAACAACATCAGGGTGGTTCGTTTGGTTTGTGGGTTTACAACACTTAGGGCGCGTTTGGTTTCGTGGTATATCACCACCGGGTGCGTCGGTTTGGGTATAACAGCCGAAGAGGTTGGGTCCGGGTATAGCACCACAAGGGTGGTTGTTCGTTGGCTGCCTCCCCACCGGAAACACCACCACAACCGCCACCTCCCAAGGGTGCGTGTGTTTAGGGGTGTTTGTCTTGGCTGTAATATAAACAGCCCTGGTGAGGGTGATTGTTTTTTTTTTGGGGTGTTTGGTTGTTCGGTGCAAGGCAGCCGCAGGGGGGAGGGGTGTCGGGTCGGGCTGTGGGACAGCCAGGGTCGCGTTGGGTTTAGCAGCTAGGGGTGTACGTTATGAGTGGTGTGGTTGGGTTATGTGCTAACAGTCGGGGACCAGCCGGGGGGTTGGGCTGTCGGGATGGGTTAGCAGCTAGGGGTGTTTGATTGTGGGTTGGGTCGGGTTGTTGTGGTAACAGCCGGGTATAAAAACCGGTGAGGGTGCGTTGGGTGAGTTTATTTATCGGTACTTAGTGGTGCGTATGGGTTGTCGCAGCACCAAGGAGGGGTGCGTGTGGTTGATGTATCACCACAAGAGGCATGTTTGTTTGTGGGTTGGCACCGGTTAGGGTGCGTTTGGTTTGTGACAGCCCGCAAGGGGCGTTTGGCTGTGGGTTTAGCAACGGGTGTGTTTGGTTCGGTTTAAGAACAACAAGAGTGCGTATGGTTCAACGAAACGACGAGGGTTTGTTTGGTTTATATTAATCATGTGCGTCGGGTTGGGGTTACAGCCAAGGGGGTGTTCGTGTAGGGTTATAGCAAAAAGGGGTTGTCGGAGTTGGGTTGCAACAACAAGGGGAGTTTGGTTTAGGTTTAAACAAGTTAAGGGCGTGTTTGGTTTAAGAGAGAGACACGAAGGACGTGTTTGGTTTAGCGAAACAACGAGGAAACAACGAGGGTTCGTTTGGTTTATATATATCAAAACAACAAATGAAAACAACATAAGGTTTTAATAAATATCAAAACCGGATAAATATTTATTGGTGGTTTTAATTGGTTAAATAAATATAATATTTATTAATTTGTTTAATTTAGATATAATAATATACATATATATTATATCTAGAAAACGTGAGTGTTTGAAATATTAACACGTTAACAATTGCAACATATATTGAATATAGGAAACGTCGAGTTTTGCGAAAATGGAAACGTTATATAAACGGAGAATTCATGATGAAATTTATATAATTTTCTATATTTACGATTCACTAAAACTCTATTATTTTAGAGAACCGATAAAAGGAATTAAGATATGTTCTAAGATATATTAAATGGTATTATACAATAACCTGGACAACGAACGAAAAACTATACTTTTACATTGAGATAACCATTTTAGACGCGACCTGTCGAGGAAACGAAATATAAGTTTATAAAATATTATTTTATATTTTATAATTTTCAGCTAGAAGGTAACACCATAACTATTGTAAAAGTTTTACAAACGTCGTGTGTTTAATTTATAACTTAAAGACGTGTGTCTACAAGGACTTTTTAATAATTAAATGAGTTGTCGAAATAATTGGTTTAATTATTTACTCTCACTTTTTATATAATACTTGCAAAGTATTATACAGTTCACATTAATCCTTGAGTTGTCTGTCTTTATTATATAATTCGCGGTACGAGTTATACAATGGTTTATTTTTCATATGTAATATATATAGAATATATATTACACACTTGGGGTATATTTTCAATTTATTTATTTAACCAACCACCAAACCATTACAATGTTAAATCTAAATCTTTATCAACGCGTCGCGTTGACATAACAATTCACCGGGAAACCCAAACACATTATCCTAGGCTAGTGGGACTTAGCCGTTAAGTTAAGCTGCATCTTCACAGTCAGGCAGCTTCGTCTTCCGTTCGTATTGTGCATATTAGATGCCTACCTATCAATCGTTCTTCAACATCAAGGTGAGTTTCATAGCCTCGCTTTTCAATCTTTTGAATGTTTTATAACCCGCGAGGGGGATACATGCTTGTCTACAAATTCTTATACTTACTCGGTTATCTTATAACAATGTGATTGTTTTAAGGGATTTTGTGAGTTTATAGCCCCATGTTTTACTGGTTTTTACATATTTTTGGGGTGAGAACATGCTTGGTTACAAATGCATTTACATGATTGATTACAAATTGGTTTACATACTTATTTGCATAGCTCGCTATGGGATATATTATTTGACTTCATTTTTGGTCACAAATATATGCACTTTACTTTTGAAAGGATTACGGATTAGCTTAAGCGGATTGAACTGATGACAAAACGGTACTGCCCGGGTGTTCTTGGAGGGGACACCGGTAACGGGAGTACATATTTTAAATCACTGCCCAAATTGGGTACATACAAGTCTACGTCACAGCGTCATGAACTGTAAATCACTTGGAGGGTGAGCGCGAATGTTATGAAATAGATCTATTCGGGTGTGGATCCCTGTTCGGGTGATTAGCGATCGCCGGTAACGAACATTATAGCGTGATGTCCACGCGAATGATATAAAATAGATCTATTCGGGATTGACAACCCCCGTTCGGGTGATTAGCTATCACTGGGAACGAACGTTATAACATGTCGGATTGGATGGTTTTGATTAGCATCGCATACTTCGAACAAAAGTGGTCCTTTCATACATACGTTTTTGTGACTATTGAGGATTTAAATGTCAGACAATTTTAGAACTCATTGAATATTCATGAATTCATACAAACGTTTATGTGACTATTGGGGTTTGAATGGTCAGACATATTGTTTACAACTCTGAATTATGACATTCATACATACCGTTTGGGAGCATACAGGTTTGAAACATCATGCATACTTACCAATATTTGATTTCTCCTGAAAATCATACATATATTTTGGAAGGACATTTAAGGGTTTAAATGGTCATACACACTTTGGAAACCTTTGGTTTATCAGTTATATTTACGAAAACCTATGAACTCACCAACTTTAATGTTGACCCTTTTAAGCATGTTTTTCTCAGGTAAATTATATGCTCGGATTTCTTGAAGTGCATTGGAGTCTATACATTCAAGCTTTTCATTGTGATGCAATTATGGGACATTTGTTATATCAAATTCAGATTTTGATTAAATCAACGAGATTACTTTTCAAACGACACTTAAAGGTCGTTCTCTTGTATCTAGCGCTGTGTATTATGAAGTAACGCCCCAGGACACACTATTCCGCTGCGACACGAATTTTGGGGGTGTTACAGATTGGTATCAGAGCACTGGCTATAGAGAACTAGGTTGCATATTTTACCCTAGACTATAGTCGTTTTCACAAACATTGCATCACATCAAACATTTTCAAAGTGCATACACGCTACTTGCTTATGTGCTTACATTACGTGCTGCATTAAGTGCTTACGTGACATACATATATGTAATATATATGCTTACATCTTTTGCGTATATCGCACGTTTATTTATATAAGAGTTATTTATATAAATACCAGAGCATTTCTTAAGACATTGTGAGTTGCACAATGGTCTCAATTATACCTCAGACATTGTGAGTTATACAATGGTCTCATTTTACTTCTTAGACATTGTGAGTTGCACAATGGTCTCAATTATACCTCAGACATTGTGAGTTATACAATGGTCTCATTTTACTTCTTAGACATTGTGAGTTGCACAATGGTCTCAATTATACCTCAGACATTGTGAGTTGCACAATGGTCTCAATTATACCTCAGACATTGTGAGTTATACCATGGTCTCATCTTACTTCTTAGACATTGTGAGTTGCACAATGGTCTCAATTATACCTCAGACATTTTGAGTTATACAATGGTCTCATCTTACTTCTTAGACATTGTGAGTTGCACAATGGTCGTTCTTATAGTCCGAATAATGAAAACGTGCTTTAGATGGTCGTTCTTATAAGTCAAGCCAGACCCTAAAAGTCAAAGATTGAAATCGTCATTCAAAATTTCGAAAATTATCGGATGTTACATATAGTCACACAAATCATGTTTGTTTTTGGTATTTAGTCACATATAATTAAACATAAAGTGACCAAAAGTGTTAATAAGTGTGACTATATGCTGTTTAAAGTGAAAATATATGTAGTTTGTGTGACTATTTTTATCCAATGGTCACATAAATTTTTAGTTTGTGTGACCTTTTGTAATATATAGTCACACAAATCATGTTTGTTTTGGCTATTTAGTCACTAACAATTAAACATAAAGTGGCCAAAAGTGTTAATAAGTGTGACTAGTGTTATCTAATGGTCACATGAATTTTTAGTTTGTGTGACATTTTATAATATTTAGTCACACATCGAATTAAACAAAGAGTGACTAATTGTGGATTTTAGTCACATATAACAAATCAATAATTGTGTCATTATAGAGCGCGCGCGCGCACACACACACACACACACACACACACACACACACACACACACACACATATATATATATATATATATATATATGTGTGTGTGTGTGTGTGTGTGTGTGTGTGTGTGTGTGTGTAAAACTCAAATGTATATAACTGAACCAAATTTAGAATTGTAATGTCGTACATAATCAAATTCTCAACTACCATAATTTAAAGACTTTTGACTCTTCGCCGTCCTAGCTTGCCTTTGCATGGTTTCACGAGAGACATAACTTTTGCGTTTCAAGTGTTGTAATTTTGGTGCAGAATTGTCGTCGCTAATCTTTTGTATCGTAGTTGGTGGTGTAACCTGGAGTAAACAAAAGACGCTTTTATCAAACATTGAATTTAATATGAAGAATTATATGTATGTAGGTTGAAAAAAGACATGTATGTACCTTATCTTCTTCAATAACAACTTGATTCTTTGGCCATGCAAAGAAACCACCTACGCCATCCTTAACTGTTTTTAACCCATTATTTCCTACGTCCGATACGCATGCTGCATCCACTACCGATTCATCAATTGACACTTTGTAGCAATCATTTGGGAGTTCTTGGTTATGCAACATTTGTTTTCCATCAGCCTTGTATACGGTACCAAAAGCAACAGTATTTGATTTCTTTAAGCACCACAGTTTGCACTTAAATGTCTAAAAAAAGAATTTTTGCATGTATATATCAGAAAGTATTTAAAGAAAAGAATAACAAGACACATGTTGAAATACATACTGTTGGTAGTTCTTGTGTTGTAGACACATTTCCTTTTGGTTGGGAATCTGGAGAACCGTTTCGTCGTGAAGTAGGCATTTTCTTAGGTCCAACAGTTTTAGCAGTTGGTAGTACTTGTGCTGGAGACACATTTGATTGCGATTGGGAATCTAGAGACCCGTTTCATCGTGACTTAGGCGTTTTCTTAGTTCTAACAGTTTTAACAGGTTCCTATATGTATATATAAAACACTTTACATTAGTCATGCATGTAAAATTCAAAAATCAAAGGGGGATGTTTTATTACTTACCATTGCTTCCATTCCATTTTCCGAAATTACAAGCCCATTAGACTTCTTCTGAATTCTCGCATCTTTATCACGTACAACAACAATTGACTGAGTTCCGTCCGCCTCATAAGCGCTGCTATCTATATTATTAATGCGCGCCACTGGAGTCACCTGCAATATAAATTAAGAAATACATTGACTCTTCAGTTTATGTTTATTTCCTGCTATCATTAGCATCAGTGATGTTAGCATTAGGAAATGAAAACAACATAAAAAAGGCTTACATCTGAGGGTACTTGCAAAGGAGATGACAAATTTAACTGCACCCTTGTGCAGTCAACTGATTCATCAGTTGACTAAGCATTCCCTTGGTTTCTGACATCTCATTGGACAATTTGTTGACTAATACATCCTTTTCTTTCATCTCGGTAGACAATTCTTGACGCTCTCGTCTCTCATTATCAAGTTGAGTTTGAAGTAACTCCATTCTTTCGTCAGTTGCTTGTCTGCTGCGAGGAAGATCAAAATACTTCTTATATGTGACTCCACTTCCCACGCCTCTTGCATAACCTCCTTTTTCCTTACCAAACACAACTGTCATGGCATCAGTGCCATCATCAAGATTCAAAGTTCCTTCCTTGATCTTGTCATCAGCGTCTTTCTGCACAAAAAAAATAGGAAATAGGTTATTAAACGTAAATAAGCATATAATAGAATTTCTAGTGAAACGCTAAAACCTACAAGTTTCTCTCCCAATGATCTAATCTCTTCATCCAGAAATTCTCCGTCTTTGTTCAACCTTCCTTTCAACCACATTACACCACGCGGGGGTTCTTCATCTGCTTCGATTTCTTTTTTTTCGATCTAATAAACATCAAATGCATACACATGTAAAGTTAAACCTATATAAACAAAAATATGAGGGTATTAAGTGCAAATGTACAAATTGTGCAATGTAAACAGATTCCTTTCACAAACTCGTCTCTCAATTTGTAAAACAAACATTATGTAATATTACCATTTTCTCTTTCACATAAACATATCCACCTCGTGCCATTTTATGATGATAAACATTTTTGGAACGCCCCTTTTTACCTTTGGCTGATTTCTCTTACAAACACAAAATCATACGGCGTTTAGATGTTGTAATGCTGCAAACTCAAAATTATGAAATGACATATAGACTTAAAAAAAGATGACTAATTACAACCTTGTATGTATCGGTGGCCGTGTAGTTTACAAACGCGGCCCATTCTTCTGCGTTCACAATTGCACTATAGTTTTTTGGGAGTTCATTCAATTTCGAAGGTGTATCTAAGTTGGGCAATATGTATTTTTATCTCAGTTTCATTCTAAAATTCCTTAGCAGTTGACCAAGACGATGCATTACCAACCTTCTGGCTATCGAGTCAACATCAAAATATCGCTGCAAAGATTAACACAATATTGTTAATTAGTTGCACATAACGTAAATGCATAGATAAACTAATGTAGTACTTATATATTTACCGTGATTTCATCCCATAGTTTATCTCTTGATTCTTTTTTCACCTTCTTCCAGCATAGAATCTTTAAACCTATGTGCTCACGAACTAGATCTCCTAAAAAACTTGAAAATAGTGCTCTGTGTAACCCTAATACCCTATTCAACGCATCAAAGGTTACCTTGAGCTTTACTGCGTCAAAGGTTTGCCTGGTTATGCCCCTCTTAACTAGTTTATGATATGAACTGTTGGTTCCATTGTAACACCCTCAAATATGAGTACGCAGCAGAATGTTGAATATCTGAGGGCGTTACTTTTACGGATCAATAACACAAGATATGAGAACGACCACTAAGCGTGTCATTTGAAAAAGATACATTGGATTAACAAAATACTTGTTTGTTACATAAGCTCATGGCTTCAGCAATATAAATAAAGATTCCGGTTTATAACAGTTGTCCCCAAAATGTAATAAAACCCTAAATCTTAAATGTTGACTCTTCAATTATTGACTTCCAATGTATCACCGTACCCCGTGCCTTATTGACCTGAAAAAATGCTTAAAACATCAACATAAAGTTGGTGAATTCATAGGTTTATGTAGATCAATTGTAGCACCACAAGATTTCCAAGTGTATGATTGAGCGACACATGCAAACATTATAACACCTCGTGTTTTAGGTCATTGTACGACGTTATGTAATTCACAATTTATTTTTAGGGTTTTACGCGTTTGCTTTTAAATCGTAATCGTTAAGCTAAATCGCGTAAACTAAAAATGATCATTCAATGTAAACGGGCATTAAACAATTAAATGTTTACATCAAGCAAGTGTTATATGATTATTTAGAGGATAATTATTATCATTGCACATTTTATTTTTATTGGTTACGTTAAGTGTTTACGTTTCGCGATAAAATACGTTTAGGCCTTCCCGGAAGCACGTTAACTTATCTACGCTTCATCAAATACCCAAAATTATACCCAATACTTAAAGTTTATTTAAAACTTCAAGTATTTATCACATTATACATATTCTTCATGAAAGAATTCAAATCAAACTCTACCATGTGCAAGTTATACATTTTTCTAAGTCTATACTACATTATACTTCATATAATGCAAGTATACATTATATAAAAGACTAAAAGCATATCCTAACTTATACACATATATAATTTCGTGTATAATGACTAGGAAAGCCAAGATGAGACCAAGAACCATCACAAATATCTCATTAAAAGATCTTGCATCCACTTGAACCATGACTAGACCAAGATAAGCTCTAAATAAGCCTATCTTATTCTCATATCATCCAATCTTCTTCAAGAAGCTTTGCCACCTTGCATGCATCAACTAGACACACAAATATCTCATTAGTAGTATAAATATGCATGCACATGAAGTAGAAAACTCATTTACTTCATTCCTTAACAAAGAAATCACAAAAACTCTTCCTTGTCTCTCTTCTAAACCCACGACTCAAAACCTTATCAAAACCAGATCCATAGCTTGATTTTCTATCATTATACAAGCATACACACATCATATTTAAGGTATTCTAAGAAGGATTCAAGATTTGGTTAACCATTTGCAAGGAAGGAATCAAGAAAAGGAAGAAAGGGTTTACTTGGGAAAAATTAGGGTTTCATTCTAATTTTTCAAGCCAAGAGTTTAAATCACAAGGGTGTGATTGGTTTTCTTTTCTCTACTCATCCACACAAGGTTATATATAAAGCTTAATCATTTCATAACTAAGATTTTATGTGTTCATATGTTATATTTAGCTAAATCACCATTTAGGGTACTTTTGAATATGTAAAATGGATATTTACTTATGATTAATGTTATATGGACTTATTTACATGTCATATGAATGGTAATATCATGTTAAAAGGGATGTATAAGTGTTCTAACATGTTGGTTAAGTATGAACATGTTTATGAGCAAATTAGGGTTTCTAATGTTAACTTATGAGTTACAAGTGAAAATGGTAGTTAAACTTGTTATCTTGAACACACTTGAGTAAAGTATGATCTAATGGACTTTATATATGTAAAACATAAGATAGAAATGTTGTGAAGTAGTTGTAATAAGGTGTTGAAGCTTAATGGTACAAAAATCAAGCTTAAAACATGTCTAAATCACAAAACCTCAAACTTTCTGTTTTGGTTCGATTTTGGAAGCAGCCATATTATGTTTTATAAAGATAGTACATCTCATGAGATACACAAAACCACCATGTACCGGGTAGCAGGTTTGGATGGTGGTGGGTTGGTGCGTTGTTGTACCAGGTATCCGATGCACAAGGCCAAATGCATCCGATGTACCATATTTGCTGTTGTTTTGTTTTGATGAGTGTATCAAGAACTAGTCGGGTTGTATAAAAGAATTTTTAGGATCTGTTACTGTTTTCAAGAATTAGAACTCTGTATTTTATTAGATAGGATTTGTTTATTTTAAAGATTGGTTGTAGTAGTGTATCAACTTTTTTAGATAAGTCGAAATCATATTATATAGAAAAGTCCCAATCATATTTTGTACCACTTGTGTTGTATCTGTTTTGAATCACGTATGTATTATTGGGTCGATTAGAGGAAATTGTGTTTCAATTAGGGTTGTGTTTGATATTTAAAAGTCGAGTTGTAAGTAGTATTTACCTAGGACTTAACCCTTTATTTTTTAAAATAAATAAATTATTAAAAGTTTATAAATAAATGGAGAATTAATTAAATTAAAAGTTTATAATTTGTGTTTTTATGAAAAATAATTAATGAAAATTAATTAAATTAAAGTTTTTATAATTTGAATTTTAAATTAAAATAGTAGCTTCAAAAATAAATTAGCTTATAGATTTAAAGATATCGTGTTTATAATCATGCTTGATATCGAATCGTTTTATTAAGTTGCGGGTCTTCAACAATGATATCTTATCGCCCCCCCCCCCCCCCCCCCCCCCCCCCCCCCCCCCCCCCCCCCCCCCTGTTGGAGCTTAAGTTAGTAGTATCATCGATAACATTATTTGAAGATGAATTAAGCACCAATAGAAAACGGCGGTAGCTCGTCAAACTGGTTGTATCCATCCTCGAACATTCTCAACAAATAGGACGTCCAGTTTACCTTGAATAAGAAATTCCATCTTAGAATCATTTGTGTCCTCAATAAATTCTATGCATAGCCATTTGTGGAAAGATTGACACTTGTAAAGCCATGATTGTTAAATGTGGAAAGAGTGTTAGCCTCGGTCGAGATAGATGTGATAGCTATAGCATGAATAGTCACCTAGAACACAATATCCAAGTTCACATTTCATAACATCTTTAGTATTTTCGATTGTTTTTTGAATGTTAATACTATAAGAAAAACAATAACAATGATGACATCATGCATGATTTGCTTCATTGACCGCCTTCCATTAAGAAGAAGATGATGAAAATACCACCTTGGACCAACATCATTGTTTCTTCTTTCATTGTCGCAATAGTCGTTATACAATGCTTACTGAGAAGTCATGCAAATCACCTTGTATGTCTTGCCGATTATGGAAGTTCACATTAGTTTGGTTTCGTGTATAGTTTATCGTCTAATCCATGTGTGTAATAATTTAATGTTCTAAAATGAGTTTTACTTTAGCTCGTTTATGGATTTTTGTTTGCTTGTAGGTCATTAATGTTAATTCGTGCCTTGATAACTTTTGACATATCATCTCAAGTAAAAAATATGTATAAAGATAATACCTTGTCAAGATTGTGTTTTAAATGTACTTTCACTGATATGACTTTGTTCAAGTATTAGATAATAACCAAGGTTGCAAAAGTCGCGAATCGCGAATTGCTTGTTTTGGGTATTTCCGGCGAGTTTTGTGTAGTAGATATAAACAACTATCATAAGTGATTAAAAACACCTAACGTGATAGTAAACAATCTCTATAATAGATATAAAAAACTTTCATAAGTGATTAAAACACCAATAGAAAACGGAGGTAGCTCGTCAAACTGGTTGTATCCGTCCTCGTAGACAACATTCTCAACAAACTATACGTCGTTTACCATGAATAACGACATTCCATCTAGAATCATTTGTGTCCTCAATAAATTCTATGCATAGCAATTTATGGAAAGATTGTAAACACTTTCATACTAAAACATAATCGTTAAATGTGGAAAGAGGGTTAGCCTCAGTCGAGATAGATGTGATATATAGCTAGAGCATGTATGGGTTAATGAAAAGTCACCTACAAACCACGTAGTGTGGAACCTAGAACACAATATACAAGTTCAGATTTCATAACATCTTTAGTATTTTCGATTGTTTTTTGAATGTTAATACTATAAGAAGAACAATAAAAATGATGACATCATGCATGATTTGCTTCACTGACCGCCTTCCCGTAAATCAAGAAAATCAAGGCACATAAAAACTAAAACAAGTATTTCAAAAACAATAATGTTATTTGAAAAATTCAAACTTAATTAGAAATTTAAAAACTAATTTGAAAATTATTTAAAAACTTTTAAAACTAAAAATACAAAATCTTAAAACTTATTTTTGTAAAACTAATTATTATAGCAAATCTTAACTAAAAATTTCAAGAAAATTTATGAAAGTGCTAAATACTATTTTTGAGGTTTAGAAATTAAAAGTTGGAAGAAATAAGCTACAGATAAGCTGCTAAAAATAAAATAAGCAAATAAGCTCAAAACAGATAGTCTATAAGAGGAATACAAAACAAGGTATAATTGAAAAAGACCCAAGGGCGGAGATGGTTGAGGTGCCTGCTTGGTGTGAAGGGGAGGTCACAGGTTCGATACCTGTGGCTTCCTTTTTGGTATTTCCCTCCCCAAAATTTTTGGTATTTCCCTCCCCAAATTTTTAAATAGAACCCATAATTTTTTAAAAGTCATGTCACTTCCCCAAAATTTTTAAAACGCCCCTATATTTTTTTTAGCAAATTTCAAATTCTCCCTCCACCCATCTCCATCTCCACCCAAGTTTCTCACATTTCTCACCAATATACGAACAGTGACCCCAACGGTCATGAACAGTGACCCTAACGGTCACTCCCTCTTTTTAAATACCAAATTTTTATCCTCCATTTCTCTACACAACACTAAATCTTTCACTTAAATTTTCTCTCATCCAAGCCTAAAAAATGTTGCATATCATTACACTCGTGGCGATGGAGAGCATGATAGCACTCGGAATTTATCTTGCCTACGTCCCATACAAAGAAGATTTTCAGTATTTGGCCGTAATCCTAGCGCTCCTTGCACCGATCATTGTCCTAGCTATTGGCGTGGATCTATTTTGAAAGGAATAGATATTATTCTTAGGGGAGGGTTGTAATAAAACTTGTATTTCCTTTTTGTTCTTATGTAATCTTATTTCCAAAGTAATGAACGGATGTTGTGGCAACAAATTTATTTGTTATTTATTTTTATACCTTTCGATAATTTCGTTACCACGCTTGGTAACTCAATTGCATTCCCCTTCTAAGTTGCTTTAACTTGAGCGTTCAAGATTAGTGACGTTGGTTTAATATTTATTGTTACGACCAAGGCTCGGCTTTTAGTGGGCTTATTTAGTGGGCTTATTTGTTCCCTTCGGCTTAACGTGTCAGTTATAACACATTTTTTTGTGTTTTAAAAAATGTCGACTTTATATAGTAAGGTGGTGTAAGAGTTTACTTAGTTATTATGATTATTAGTTTGGTTCCTCGTGATAAATACATTTTATGAATACGCACACAAAACTTGATATAAATAGAAAATTATTTCTTGACAAGAAGTTTTAAGGTGACTACTCTCAGCATGGGCATGGTCCTTCCTGAATTATACATAGGTGGTCAAGCTATGTATATTTGAGGGCTAACGATGCGATGCTCATTTTCATCAAAATAGTGTTATAATTTCATAATATTTGTGGGAGTGGCTTATATAAATAAGTAGAGAATTAAAGTAAATTTGACGAAATTTTCACAATACCTTGATTTGATAGATAATTTGAAATCGTTCGTACAACACAACAAAAATTTAAGAGAAAATACAACGAGAATTTATTAAAGGAAATAGAGTCTAAGCATTGATATCATTCTCCATGTTGTTAAGGTCTTGATTGGTTTCTCCTCCTCCTAAGGCATGCACCATTCCACGTGCTCTAGTACATCCAGCTTGGTTTCCATGGTTTTGGTTCTTTAACTCTAGGCAATCACTCCTGTAGTGCCCTTGATTCCCACATTCATAACAAGTGAGGTTTCTCTGATTGTTAGTAGCAGCAGGACTTCTACAGTCTCAGGTCAAATGACCAACTCTCTTACAGTTTGCGCACTTTACAGTGCACTGGCCATTGTGATGAAACTTGCATTTGTTGCACAACGGTAGAGTTCCAGCATACTCATTCCTTTCACCAGACCTAACGGTATAAGCTATAACCACACCTTGCTTCTTGGGAGGTTGTTGTTAAGCTTTGTTGTTGTTATTAAGTTTCCTCTTGTTCTCAGCTTGACGTTCAGCAAGAGTGCTGATCTTTTTGTCCATCAGTTAAGATGCAAATTCAATTGCATCTTGCATTTTCTTAGGCTTTGATGCCATCACACTTCCGTGAATTATGTCGGGCAAACCACCGACATACTTCTCGATCTCATCCGACTCTTCAGGAAACATCCTATCGCACATCAATGCCAATTCCTGAAAACGTTGGTTATAGCTTACCATATCGGTACCTTTAACCTTCAGATTCCACATCTTAATCTCAAGCTTCTTAATCTCGTCTCTTGGGCAGTACTTATCTGTCATCATCTTTTTCAATGTTTTCCATAACATTACATATGCAACTTCATGAGTAACAGTCTTAACGTGGGAGTTCCACCACGTAAGAGCATTTCCTTGCAGAGTACAAGTAACAAACTTGATTTGACATGCGACTGTGCAGTTGCTAATAAGAAATATAGATTTCATCTTTTCAAACCAATAAGTAAGACCCACAACTCCTTCAGTACCCTTGAAGTTCAGGGGTTGACATTTGAGGAAGTCACTGTAGGTGCACTCACGAGTAACAAGTGCTTGCCTTCTTACACTCGTTCCTGAATCATGGCTGTCATCGTCATTCCTGCTTCTGTCTGCGTCACGCTCTGCCAATGCATCAGCAACGCCTTGGTCTATCAGTTCCTTAAGTTGAGCATCGGTCACAGATGTGATGGTGGTTGTGGCGATTCTTTTTGGTGCCATTTTCTTCAAAATAAAAAAAATATAAAACTAGTTTAATTCCAAAAGTCATGCTCCAAAGATGAAATGTTGAGAGATGATATGTTAAAGTTATGTAAGAGTTTTTGGACCATCATGTTATCCGTAATGTCATAAGAAATGTTTTAGTATTTTTATAGATAACTCCTGTATAAATAAGTATAAAATATACTTAGGAGAGGATAAGTGTATATATATATATATATATATATATATATATATATATATATATAAATCATGTGTAGTAATATACGTAATGTAAGGTAAACACGTATATAAATCATGCAAGCATCTAGTGTAACCAATTAATGCAACCAAATAGTGTATGTATGTCCCGTGAAAACCTTTTGTATGATGCAATGTTTGAAAACGTTTATAGTCCAAGCAAAACATTTGACCTAGTTCTCTACAACCTTGGCTCTAGATACCAATCTGTAACACCTCCAAATTGGGTCGCATCAGAATATGGGTCTGAGAGTGTTACTTCATAGATCAACAGCACAAGATATGAGAACGAACTCTATATGAGTCGTTTGAAATAGATACATTGGATTAAATAAATTGTTTGTTACAAAAGCCCATGGCTTATCATGTTCATCCTTGAAAAGTGTAAAGATTTTAATACATAACAAATACTCTAAAATGTAATGCACTTAAATCTATATAATAATGTGACTCTAAAATGATGATCGCCGATGTATCCTTGTTCTTGCCTTATTGACCTGAGAAAAAATATGCTTTAAAACGTCAACATAAATATGGTGAATTTACAAGTTTAAGTAATGTTTCAAGTAGGACCGCAAGATTTCCAAGTGTATGATAAGTAACAAATACAATATCACAAAAGTAATTACGCCTGCTCTAAGCTTATGATACTGAGGCTCAACATGTATGTGTATGCAATTTAATGCACGTAATGTCCTCGTGTAGATGTTCAACCCACAACAACTAAATTGTTCCGACATGGTATACATACGTCGTTTCGGTACCTCCGAAACTAGTGAGCGCTACTCACCCGGACGGGGATGTCAATCCCAAATAGATCTATTCATAACATTCGCGCTTACTATCCATTAATTAACAGTTCATGATTCATGAGCATAGTGGGTTATAACTACTTAGGCAAACTTGTAATTTGTATAAAAGTGTACTTGCGTCCAATCGTAAAACAATGCATGTTTCTCATCCCAAAGTTGTAAATCAATGTAATTGTATAAAAGCGAGGCTATGAACTCACCTCAACGAATGTATTTGATATATAAATCAAATATGAAAATCGTCAGGTATAGGCCGAGTGTAATCTAATTAAATATAGATTGCATGAGTACGATGTACTTGAATAACTAACACAACATATAATTCTATATAGTTACATCACCACCTAAATGTGTTTGTTTAATTTATAAAATTAAACCATATAAATTCATACTTTGAAAAATAATGTCCATGTATTTGTAAAAATTGTATACTGGATTTAATGTTTTCATTATTTATATTGAGTCATTGTATAAATATTTCAATCGTCTCGTAAAGTAATATTTATAAAGTTAAAAACATGTATAAATATTATACAGGTAATGTTACATCGTTTCGTAAAGTTTTTATTAAAAACAAACCAATACTATTCATATCAGGAAATAGTGCACAAGAGTAAAATAGTGTGTATATTTTTTTGTCTTAACTCCGTTTTATATGTTCTTTATGTTCATGGTTTCGTATTAAAAAAATCTATCAAAATATTATATTTATAATATTTTTGTTACTAGTGAACAGTAACTTTTTAATGTTCCTAGTTATATAAAAAACTATTTTTATGTATTTAATTATCGTAATCTTGCAAAAATCATAAATTAGTCATTTTAATTTCCTTTTTAGTGATTCTTTCGAGCACGTCTTCGTAATTCAAAGTTCTATCCAAGTAAAATATTTCCAAAAAGTCTCTCATAAAATTACTTTTATAACACACTTATTATTGTAAACTTGTAAATAGCGTAACTTCTTCGTTATAATTCGGATTTTCAAGTTCTTTATATGTTTACGATCCTCATGAAATGTAGTATTTTAATAAAATATAAAATTAATATTTTATTTTCATATTTAAAACAGTCGGTTTTTGTCAAAGTTTATAAAATTGTTTTTATTAAGTTTTTAACTCAATTAATTTGCTTCAAGTCCTCTATCATATTTTATACCACAAATCTTATTTTGAGTCCTCTAGATGGTATCCATACTGATTGTCCAAGAAAAATGTCCATCATAATTATTTACTTACATAAACCTTATAAATAAATAATTAGCCATAACTTAACAAATAATTATATAAATTATCCATTGCTTGTAAATCCTTAAACAACACATGTCCTTATGTTTTAAACATTATATTTACTATGAACAAGTATTTATTGAGTTTACATAAACTTGATTTATTTTAAAAACATGTATAAAATATAACAATGTGATGATTAACCATATAACAATTATATAAAATATGAAAAGAATGATTAGGAAAATTTTAGGGTTTATAGGAGACCTTAACAAGATGGATGATGAAGAGAAACAAAGTCTAAACCCTAACTTATCAATAAAACCCAAGCTTCCAAATCAAGAAAACCCTAACTTGAATATAGAAACCCTAGTTTTTTTTCTTGTTATTAAACCCTTGAAATCAATTAACCAAGCTTCCAATACACCTTAGATATTCTTAACAATGAACCTTAAATACTTGGAATACTTGTAAAGTCAAAAACTATGAATGTATATGGGTGTGTATATTGAGCCATGGGCTAGGGGTGTGTAGAGAGGGTTTTTGTGAGTTATTTTACTTGTAAAGTGTTAAGTGAATGAAATGCTAGCAAAATGGTCCTTCAAATACCCATAATATCTAAGAACAAGATCCATAGAATTAGGGAGGAGGTAAGGTTTTGGTGTAAGAAAGTATGGTAGCTTACTTGATGTAAGAACTAGTGTAAGAAGTTAGTGAAAGTGCAAGTAAATTAGTAGATTTTGGTACTTAACTTCTAGAAGCTAAAATAGATAATATATAATGTGATTTCCATCTCTATATCTGGCCATTGTATATATGTAGTGTAAAATGATATAAATTTAGGGTATTGGGTATAATTGTGGGTATTTGGTTGAGTATAGATAGGTATTGGTGTTTCATGGTATGGCTAAATGTATTTTATTGTGAAACGTAAATGTTTTACGTAACCAATAAAAATAAAATATAAAAAGTTAATTATTACTTTTGTAAAAATAATATAATACTTGCTTGACATAAATATTTATTTGTTTGGTGTCCGTTTAAGTTGATTGTTGATTTTTAAGTTACGCAATTTAACTAAACAAATAATATTTAAAGTAAACGCGTAGAAGTTTAGAATAAATAGTTAAATATTTATTGACGTAACAAGATGTGAAAATGTGAATTGTTACATAGCTTACTTATTATCTTAAGTATTTCGACTTATTAAACTTAATGAGTATTTCGGCTATATATAATCGAGCCAGCTAGTAAACTTATATTTTGGCTAACTTATGGGCTAAAAGACTTAACTAGTGATTTTGGGCTAACATTGGGCTATTTGGCCCAATGAGTGAAAACAAGTGAATTTGGACTTCGAAAACGGATTAATGAACGAGCTATCGAATTTGTTTAATATTGGTTTAAAGTAGTTAAATTAGTCGTTGGTACATGTTTTGATAAAACGTAAGTTAAACGTAGTGATTTGATATTTTGTCGGGAAATGATTATTTCATGGAAAAAGTGTTTTTGATAAAGTCTATGACTTTGGAAAGTAAATATAAACGAACGGGTCATGCCGAAACTTTATGAACATTTTACACTTAGAAAATATTTTGTAAAAACATTTTATTAAAACTCGACAAAAAGACAAAATCACATTATTTAAACATCTATATTAGAATTAAATAAATAAACTAAAATTATATACTTATAAGCATAATACTAGTTATTTTCTAAAAACTCAACAAAAAGACAAAATAATAATAAAATATTTTAATATCCGACTAAAAGACAAAAAATATAGTTTTATATAAAACTTTTATTATTTAATATGTGTGTCGAAAACATTGTTAACACTTATATCGAGAACATCTTATCTAATTAACTTGGTGTATTGAGTAAATTGTCAAAACATGTTTAATTCTTAATTATTTATTTCATATTCATTTATTCGTTATACAATTATTTATTATCTATTTATTTCTTATATATATATATATATATTAATTTCTCATTTACTTATTTCATGCTTACTCCCCGTTTAATTAATTCTTATTTACTCACCTTTTATTTAGTCCTGGATTTTCTACCTACTTTCTTAAATAATACATGTATGTATATATATCGTACGTTGACATAAGTTCATCGAGTCAAAGTTATCAACCACCACTCAAACAATGATACAAAACTTTTTACAACAATAATATAAGTCTTTTTACAAACTCATACATATCATTTCATTCCCTTATGGCATATCTCTAAAATAAAACTTTATTAATAGGTCATGACCGGGCACCGTTGCACGTTATTCCTTGATCATTTATTTTAGCTACTTTCATCCTTATTTAAGGTGAGTCTTCGTAGCCCCACTTTCAAACTATTTTCCTTGGGGGAAAATGATACTCAAATATCTTTTAAACTGGTTTACTACTGTACTAAACTATCTTTATGCTTTTGGACAATATTCATATGTGCTTACAATTTGCGAACTTGATGTGCTTGTATACATGATCTATCTATGATGAGCATGTTACTAATTCTTCATACTATTACTTAGCCGACTGTGTAGCTCCAGCTAGTAGGCGATAGGTTCGGAGGACAAAGTGCTTGGGCCACTACTGACTTGTTGATTTGATTGAAATGTTATGACATGATTGGTTATGTTGTTGTTGGAATACTATTCATATTATTTGCACTTCGCTATTGTATTGCACTATTGTCCCACTATAATTCTGGCACAGCAACTGGGTTTACTCTCTAAACCTACGAGCTCACTAATTTTATGTTGACCTTTTTGAGTATCATTTTCAAGTGATCAACATTTACAAATTGAAGGTACTTGATATCAAAGTATTCCATTGGCCAAGATGTTTTTTAAAGACAAGTGTTTTCTTCCATCAAAGATTGTATTTTATATAACATTGTAAATTAAATTTCTTTTAACTAAATATGGTGAAATTACTATCTTATGTGATGTCTCCAAAACGTCGCGCCTCGTGTTTCCGCTCTTAGCGGGGTGTGACAGAGTTTTAGAGAGTGTTTCATACCTTGCTCTAGGAGCTTGTTTTAGACCATAAAGAGCTTTATCTAGCTCGCATACATGGTTGGAAAATTCACTACTCTCGAACCCAGGTGGTTGTTGAATATACACTTCCTCTTAGATCTTTTCATTCAAGAAAGCACTTTTCACATCCATTTGAAATACCACAAAGCCTATTGATGACATCAAATAACGTCACTTTATAGCATCATTTATCCTAAGTATTTTACCCACTTTTATATAATTATTGCAAGATTTGGTACTTAATTGCTTAAAGTTGTTAAATGCAGTAATTATAGGAGCATATTGTGAAGACATGTTAAAAGGCGCACGTTCTGGAGCTTAAACAATGATATTTGAATAGTACTTAATTCTGACTACATACGCCGTATCCAGCAAGGAAGATACGGCGTATCAGCGCTTGGACTTCACAAAAAACACATACGTTCAATTCCCAATACGGCGTATCTTGCCTACTATATACGCCGTATCCAGTTGGTCATCAGTCAAAGATACTGCAGTTTATTTGATTGCAGATAATTAACGTGATTGATTACGAACGTAGCGCACACTCTAAGGAATTACCCCTATACGCCGTATTGACCTCAACCAATACGGCGTATCCAGTCATTTTCAGACACTGTAAATAGAAGACTCAACAACGAGTTTTCAGGGTGCTTAATCATATTCCTTATACCTTAGACACTAAAGGTCGAGTTTCTGAAGAAAAGAAGAGCAGCCAAGGTCAAGCATCAACCATAATTTCATAGAAGACACCGTGTAATTTTTACTCTCTTAATCGTTCGATTGTCATTGTTTGATTACGCTTGTATAGTTACAATGGTTGTGGGCTAATACCCTAGAGTATTAGCCATCTTAATGAAGATCTAATTGTTTGGTTTGTTTTAAAATCGATTGCTTAATTTATCATTGTTTGTTTAATTATGTTTATCACCTAATACTTGTCTATGTGCTTGATTATGTGAACCATCATTCAACTGGGTCTAGAGATACCTAATAAGTTATCTAGATACTGGGATGGCTCTCCATAATGTGTTCTATATATCTGGACAATATGATCATAAATAATGCATTTGTTACATATATTCTGGACCACTTAGGATCACAAATAATGCCTTGTCTTTGCTTTGGATTGTAAGTTAGTTGGACTGGATGGTGGTGACTCTTAGTCCCAACGAGTAACGTTCTAATCGATTGGTATCATTAGGCAATGAACATATCTTTGTTATATAAAACACCGTCAAGCAATAAGTGGGTAAAGTCTCGATGGGCTAGGGTATTAACAGGATCACCACTACTTTAATTCCCTAAGATAAATTATAATTAAACTAAAGGATGCTTTATACGGATGCGTTAATCGTGACAAGGTTGTTCGTATCTAGGTCTTAGGATGAAGTCATGCCTAAGTCTTAAGAATGATATTTCGCCTCGAGATAAGCAGTCATTGCACTAAAACAAACAAACCAGCATTTAATCAGATTTAATATGGCTAATAGAGTTTTCTATCATTTGGCGTGTACCTCTCTTTTATCTTATGTTTATCTGCTTTTGTGCTTATTGTGTATTGAATTAATTTCTGCTACCACTAAACCTGTGCCAGTCTCTTAGGCTAAAAATCCCCCTTTATCATTAGAAACATGTATAACATAGGTTTAACAAGTAATTAGAATTAACATAGACTAATTAGATTAATTAAAATACTGATAAAATATATGATTAACGTTCGCTCTTAGTGTTCGACACCCTACTTACCATGAAACTACCACCGATCGGGTACACTGCCCGTTAAAGTGTTGTTTTAGGTTAAGTCGACTAAATATAAATGTAAAACTTGGTAATCATAAATAAACCTACACACAACCACACATCAAGTTTTTGGCGCCGCTGCCGGGGAGTGAAATAGTTTAATCTATATCCGTATTAGTATTTTTAACCATTAATTTGTTTAGCTTAGATCTAATTAATTTAATTGTGTGTGTTTAATTACGTATTAAATTGTTTGTTTAAATTATCGCATCATTTAATTGTTTTTAAAAGTATTCTATTCTGACTGATCATCTCATACGGCGTATCCACCAGTTGGATACGACGTATCAAACCTTCTACCCAGAACAGCGTATTGAATCCTACAGTCTAAACAACATATCTTGTTCTTCCAAACAATACGGCGTATTCTATGAACTCAATACGACATACTGGCATTCAACAGATTCATACGGTGTATTCACACCAATTGAATATGACGTATAGATCACCTGATACAATGACAGTTTGAAATTCCTCACGTTTAATTCTCTATTTTCTATTGACATTTTCCTCTATTTTGAGAAAGTGGTGATTGCTAGTTACAACTCAGGGAATGACGACAAGCAATGATGACGCAAAGAGTAGAAATAGAGATCATACTAATTTGCCAATGATCATGAAACCCGAACTGAACATTGATGATGATTTTTTGAAAATATTGCGAGACAACGCCTTCAATGGTATGGGCAGAGGTGACGTTATCGACCACATTGCAAGGGTGCTCAAAATAACCGAATGGATTAAGATTCCTACTGTGGATAAAAATGAACTTTGATTATACGTCTTCTCGAAATCACTTAGCAGATATGCTGAGAAATGGTAGAACCAAGAGATAAAAGGAACAGCTACTACCTGGAATGATTTGGGTGATAAACTCTTCCATAAATATTACCCATTGTCACATACTTGCAATAGTAAAATCCCCGATGACTTGGACAACAGAACTAATTATTTTGAATTTCTATATTGGTTAGCATCAAAGTTTGAAAACTATTGGGAGATAGACAAGAATACCAAGAGCAGACTATGTGAGTTTTATGTAAAAGGAGGTACTAAAGGAACAATTGGGGACCTCGATGAATAAGACAAACCACGCGAGAAAAACAGAAAAAAGACGTGTTCGGACTCATTTTTCAAACCTTACTTAGATGCACAGGATGCAAAGGAGATCTACGATTTTGTAGAAAGTAATAGGGATTATTCCTCGATACCAATTCTTGCTCGTTACGACATTAGCAATCCAGACAAGTTGTGCAAATCAGAAGAGTTCACGGTCATGCGATACTTGATAGGCTCTAATGAAGAAATCGTCGCTGTAAGTCCAGGCAAATATAACACTACGGGAAGAACCCCTAGAAGCATGTCTTGCATCTACCATGACCTCTTCAACAAAAAAGATCGCGGATGGACCATAACATGCACCAAATGATAAGAATGAAGAGGAAAAAGGAAAAAGTCTAACTTAAAGACCGGCTGAAACAAAAGTGCTTACCGAGAAACAACCCGGTCGTTTTAAATTGTTTGCATGAGTCTATCTTCCCAGATGGTACATACGGCTCATCGAACCCCTATGGATACGGCGTATAGACATGTCTAGATGTTATCAGTCCTTTACATTCTGTAATTCAATTTCCAGTACTTTAAAAGATTTTTAATTATTTTTACAGGAACAATACGATGTATCCTTAGGTTTGGGATACGACGTATTTATAGGTGCTAAATTAAATGAATATCATATAAACAATATAAAATGCAGTGGAACATGCACCTATCAACGGATCCATAGAGTTATATGATCAATCATAATAAAAACAAGAAAAGTTTAACTTTGTAGCGTGATCGGTAGAAACGAATGGTGACCTTCACCTAATACACGAACCACCCAATGAAACCAAGTGATCAATGGAGATCACCTTTATGGTTGATCCACACTACACTTCCTTGTATACCAATTAGATGCTAGTCTAAACCCCGTAGCCTTGTAACACACCTTGAATGAACTAAATTCAAAGAGTTGGATCAAGAAAACTATAAACCCTTTATTGGGAATAGTTTTGAGCCGTGTGAATATAGAAAGAAAAGGGGAGAGAATTTTTGGTAAATTAATAATCACATAATGAGAAGATTTCCTATATATTTATAACCAAAAACTTGATATTATCCCTTCTCTTCTCCTCCATATGGCCGGCCCCTATATAGGCTTAAATGGGCCTCTCATTTGATTTCCAAGTCCAATAGATTAATTACTTTACTTAGTTATTAGAAGCCCAATAGTGATCTCGAGTTACGTGATTTGTTTATATACCGTAAATACAATAAACACGATATATAAAATGGTACCTTAGTGTATATGTGTGTGACCCCATAGGCTCACATGTGTCCAGCCATATAATTATTTATTATGACACGAGCATACTCCAACAGCTCCCACTAGTGCACATCATAATAATCAAGTAATTATACAAGCAAAGGTTAGCGTCTAGCAACACGCCAATGCCCCTATAAATATATGTGGATAGTTTCTTAAACATCTTATTTTAAATGGTTTAGATATCAATCATCCTTTTGTTACAGATACTATGTTGAACATCTAACATGGATCATAAGTCATTCTTATGTTTAACAATTCTGTTTCTCGATATAGACATTGAACTAGATTACTAAATTAATCAAGTATCATCTTAATTACATTTGGGTGCGGCCACACATACATCTGTTCAAATCATCGAGGGGCCCAGTAGTATCCAACTCCATAACATGTGGAGGAACAAATCCTATTTTGTCTGCACGTGTCCGTTATGTGTTTCACATCCCTTCTGAAAATGGCCTTTATAGCAGCCTTTAACAGGTCAGCGTTGAACCATATCAAATATTGATATTCCACATACACAAAACCTACTTGCATCTCAAGTCTGAGGATGAGAGACATAACCACTTGCGAGATTCGCTATTGACTCCAATCCATGTAGTGAATGCTCGTAGGTTAGGTCAGTCCAATGTTCATCCAATAAACAACATATGAGTTTGGCGGTATCATCCTTTAACATTCATACTCTAAGAATATGACCAAAACACTCACATTACCTTAATTAAATGATGCTCCCGTATCATTAACTGACAATGGACGATTTATAATAAATAAATTATTCATGGATTTAAACATGCTAATATAGGATATAATAATTATTGAATGAAAACGATCACACCAAGTATGAAATAAAACTGTTTTACATCCCAATTATTCAAATACTAAAATAAACAAATCTACATGAAACTACCAGCTGGTCTAAGTCTAATGCTCCTTACATGCTCAACATGTTTGACACAAGGCATTGGTTTTGTAAGAGGATCAGCAAAGTTGTTATCTGTATGAACTTTGGGAATACAAATATCACCTTCTTGAATAACTTCATGAATAAAGTGATATTTTCTTCAAAAATGTTTGGCACCCTTTTGAACACTGGGTTCGTCAGCTATGGTAATGGCACCTGTGCTGTCACAGTACATATTCATAGTTTCATCAATGTTGGGAACAACGCCAAGCCCGGAAATGAATTTACGTATCCAAATAGATTCCATTGCAGCTTCAGCATAGAATACATTACGGTAGTGCTTTGCTTAGAATTTTTCCAATCAACAGCACCTACGTTCCTTACGAAGACATACCCCATCTGAGATCGAAGGTCATTCCGATCAGTCTCCCAACTAGCATCAGTGTAGCAAGTAACACTAAGCTCTGTTATGGAATCACCACCATAAACAAGAAACATATCTTTAGTATTTCTGAGATACTTTAGTATGTTCTTTACAGCAGTCTAGTGACTTTCGCTTAGACTCTGTTAGTATTTACTCGTTAGGTTTTGAGAGAACGCTACATCAGGTTTAGTGTACCTCACTGCGTACATGATAGAACCTACAGCCGAAGCATAAGGTATTCCTTCCATTCTCTTTACCTTTGTCGGTGTGAAGGGACCTTGAGATTTACTCAATTCTATATTGGGTTGCATTGGAATAGTTCTACGTTTAGAAGTATCCATCTTGAATCATTTCAAGATTTTGTCAATGTACGCATTTTGACTTAAACCGATCAGTCGCCTTGATCTATCTCGATAGATCTTGATTCTAAGAATGTATGCTGCCTCACCTAAGTCTTTCATGGTAAAACATTTTCCAAGCCAGGATTTTACATCTTGTAGCATTGGAATGTTGTTTCTCATGAGTAATATGTCATCAACATATAAGATTAGGAAGACAATGATACTTATACTAGCTCTTTTATATACCCATGGCTCATTAGGATTATAAGTGAAACCATACTTTTTGATCTCCTCATCAAATCTCTTGTTCCAGCTCCTAGAAGCTTCCTTAAGTCCATAAATGGATCTTTTAAGCTTGCATACTCGTCTAAGATACTTAGGGTTCACAAACCCCTCAGGTTGCACCATATAAACGTCTTCGTTTAGGCGACCATTTAAGAAGACGGTTTTGGCATCCATTTTCCAAATCTCATAGTCATAATACGCTGGTATGGCTATGAGAATCCTAATAACTTTTATGTCTGCAACAGGCGAGAAGGTTTCTTCATAGTCAACCCTGTAAGTTTGAGTAAAACCTTTTACTACAAGATGAGCTTTATAGGCATGTATATTACCATCCATATCGGTCTTCTTCTTGAAGAGCCTATTACTCCCAACAGTCTTATAGTTAGGAGGAAGGTCAACTAAGTTCCAAACTTGGTTGTCTTTCATGGATTTCATTTCCGCGTTCATAGCTTCAAGCTACTTTTCAGATTCAGGATCCGATAATGCAGCTCGATAGTTAGGAGGTTCACCATGATCTCCTAACTCATGTTCCTCGGCAATGATATAGAAACCATATCATTCAGGTGGTTGAGGTATCCTTGCGGATCTACGAACAAGAATTACATCAGTTTGAGGATCTACAACATCGTGTTTGACCGCATGTTGATGTTGGCTAGTGTTCTCAGAAGGTTGTGCATCTCGCCTTTGAATTTCATTAAAGTCTATGGTGCTCCCACTTGCTTCTTGTGTTATGAGACTGGTCTCAAAAAACTCAGCATACCAAGCAACAAAAAATTTGTTCTCAAGTAGGTAGTAGAAGTAGTAACTTATTGTTTCCTTTGGGTATCCTACGAAGATGCACTTGATAGATCTGGAGTTAAGTTTATTTGGTGTGTCTCGTTTAATGAGGGCCTCACAACCCTAGACCTTCAAGTAAGACAGGTTTGGGACTTTCCCGTGCCACATTTCATATGGTGTCTTATTAACCTCCTTTGTTGGAACCATATTGAGTATGCGTGCAGCAGACTCTAAAGCATAGCCCCAAAAGGACATTGGCAAAGTAGTTAGACTCATCATGGATCTAACCATGTCAAGAAAAATTTGATTTCTCCTTTTCGACACTCCATTATGTTGTGGCGTATAGGGAGGAGTAAGTTGTGAGATAATCCCATGACTCCTTAGATGATATAAAAACTCTTGACTCAAATACTCGCCTCCTTGTTCTGATTGAAGTGCTTTTATAGTCTTTCCGAGTTGATTTTCTACTTTATTTTGAAAAGTCTTGAACATTACAAAAACTTCATGTTTATGTTTAATCAAGTAAACATAACCATATCTACTAAAGTCGTCAGTCCAAGTAACGTAGTAGTTAGCACCTTCTCTAGACATGGTTCTAAATGGTCCATACACATCACTATGTATGATTCCAAGTAGATCATCACCTCTTTCACTTGCATAAGTGAAGGGCTTTCTTGCCATCTTGCTAGATATACAAGATACACATACGTCAAAAGACTCATCGTCAATTGACTCAAGAAGCCCATCGTGTTGCAGCTGCTCAATGCGTTTCTTGTTTATATGGCCAAGATGACAATGCCATAGAAAAGTAGAATCCAAGTTGTGCTTGGATTTCTTGTTGCTACATGTGTAAATAGAACGCTCATTGGATATATGATTATGCATATCAATCACAAAAATTCCATCATGTGGAATAGCATTAAAGTATAATACATTATCCTTAGAAACTGAAATAGCACCATTATCCATAAATTTATGACGAAAACCATTATCCCATAAACATGAAAGTGAAATAACCCCTCTAGTAATAGAAGGGGAAAAATGACAATTGTCTAGTACAAGAATCATTCCACTAGGGACGATAAGATCAAAGCTCCCTATAGCTTCGATAGCTACATTGTTGCCATTACCAACATATAGATCCAAAGCTCCTTTATTCAACTTCCGATATCCTCTAAGCCCCTGGATTGTATTACAAATATATGTGCCACAACCAGTGTCATAAATCCAGGAATTACTTTTAGGAAATGAGAACAATTCTATAGTGAAGATACCTGATGTGCCAGATGTACTGGCTTTGTTCTTCTTTAATTTTGCCAATATAGAGGACAATTGCTCTTCTAGTGTCCAGTCTTGTGATAGTGGTGACACTCAGTGTCCTTAGCATAATGCTCCTTTTTAGCAAGTGGAGGGATTTTGTGCTTGGGGTCATAAGCCAACTTGCTTTTGCCCTTGCCTCTTTTCTTTCCCTTGCCTCGTGTTTGCGATTTGGGTTTCTGGATTTGACCTTGCCATATATCTTGGAAAGCAGGAGCTTTCTTAGGTATACTCTTTTCTGCAAGTTTTAGCATGGCATGCAGTTCAGGTATTGTCTTCCCCATGTCGTGCATGTTATAATTTTGCATGAACTGGTCATAATCCTTTGAGAGTGAAGTAAGAATCAAGTTCACCCCAAGAACTAGAGGCATGGGATAGCCAAGTTGCTCCATCTGATCAAAGTAGGCTTTCATCTTCAGCACATAGGTGCTAATAGATTGGCCTTCCTCCTGCTTGCAAGCATGAAATGCCTTGATAGTTTCAAATAGTTCTTGCTTAGCTTGCTGCTGGAACATAGTTTTTAGTTCCTGTAGGATCTCAAATGCAGTGCGGTCCTCCAAGTTCTTTTGAATCTCGAGGGTCACGTTCACCAGCATAAAACAAGCTACTTCTTGTTGTTCAGAGACCCTACGGGTGTAGGCGTTGCGAACAACAACAGTTGCAGTGGCAGGAGGCGCTTCAGGTAAGGCCTCTTCCAGGTGGTGCAACTTTTGTTCATTCCTGAGGACAATCCTCAGGTTGTGATACCAGTCCAAAAAGTTGCTACCATTCAACTTCTCTTTGTCAAGAATTGACCTGATTGAGTGGTTGTTTGTGGTTTGAGTTGCAGTCATCTACAAAATAAAGTTTAGAATTTTAGTATTTTCAATATTTAATCCTTTTAAAATTAACTACCCAAGTTTATATAATATAAAACAATTAATTTTACGAAAGGCTAAGATCCTCATTGAGGTTCCACCATCACATCAGTTAATCTGCTAGCAATGGTAGATTCAATAGGTAGTTGACGTTCACCAATTGCAAAAAACTTGTGCAATTCTTAGACCATATGGGACTCATGACAATTATAACCGGAGTAAAAATGTCAAGCTGGCATGTTTAGTCTCATCCTTGCCTCGGCTTAAGGTCTCACCTGCTTAACTCGATTAAGTCATCTAATGTGAGAACATGTGAAAATATGTCTAGGTCTCACGCATAGAGAATAATCTCCTTGGGTTACAATTCACCTACGTCTCACGTAGAGCAAAAGGTAACTGCAAGTGATCTCAACCAATTGGACGACATGACTTAAATTTGTGACGAGTATAAGTTTTGATAAATACATGATCAAAAAGTGTGTACGAGGAAGCATGCATTCATCGTTGTAGCACAAGTTAAAAACTATTTTTAAATTAAGTCTAATACTTGTTTTATTTCTTTTATGTGTGTCAAGTTGTTCATTTTCATGACTAATATATAACCTAGGTGGAATAAATATTAGTTTGAATAATACGTAAATTAAATAACAATCATAACATTTATTTAGTGTTATTTATATAAAAATAAGTGTTTAGTTTCAAATCGTATTTAAACTTTAAACTAAATAAAAGATTTAGTTTCTAAAATTAGTTTGTGTTTTATTTTTAGTTTTATAACAACATTTGCAAGTTTATATACATTCCAAACATATATAAAATCAAATAAACAAAAACAACCATAAGTATACAAAGCCTCAACCGATGAAAAAAAACTATGCTTGGTCTCATGAGCCATCACGAGAACCAAGAATTCAACTAAGGGTTAACCACACAACCACAAGGAGGGATCCTACTTGCACCAAGAACCATCATGAGGAAGTGAAACCCTTAATGAACATGATGCCCAAAACTATCATAAAATTTCTACTGACTTTACGGGCCTTAAACTCCTAGAATAAATCTTCCTCAATCTGAGCTCCAGTTGAATAAATTGTATCCCCATGAGTTGTACACCTTCTCCACAAAAATGAGCTTCTAACTCCTTATAGAACTCTGGGAAACCCACTTTTAGTGGAGGTTACTCCAACAGCTCCGAATTTGACTTTATGCTTATAACTCTTGCGCCATTCGAATCCAAACATCGGTTAAAATAATTTTATAATTGAATACATTTATACAATCATCTAACTACTATAAATTTCCCAAACAATGGTTATAACAAAAATTAAAAACATACAAAAAGAAGCCGAAACAATGGCAAAACCCAAAACTTATATTAAATGCAATTACTAGCGAATCAAGTCACAAGTGGTCAATGTTTTCATCGGCTTTGCATACACAATATAATAATACCATAATATCATGTATTAACAAGGTGTTGTCTATGTCCATGGCCAAACATGCATGTATTTTCCATGGATACAAAATAATTAACAAAAAATAAATTGTTAGCCAACGAATCAAAGAAATAAATTAACTAGAATTAAAACCCTGATTGGTACGTGTAACCAATGACTTAAGGATCATTATGTACTATATTAAACACCTTATAATAACCATATTATAAAAGAAAATGATGGCCAAGGGGCTGATTTAAAACCAATTCACGAATCATTCTAAAACACACGATTTAGGTCATTTTACACGTACCTGATAACAAAACCAATTAAAGTATGCATAACAAATGGCTACAGGATCAAAAATCACATATCACAAGACCCCTTATGGGTCAAATTAATTCCAAAAAATAAGCCTTAGGGGCTGTTTTAAAATTATCCTTTTGAATCTATCAAAAACACGCGTTTTGAGCCATTTTTACGCATACAAGATGATCATATGACATCATATGATGGCTCTGATACCACTATAGTTGTTGAATTAAATAAATATCATATAAAAATATAAAACACAATGGAACATGCACCTATCAACGGATCTATAGAGACATATGATCAATCATAATAAAACAAGAAAAATTTACCTTTGTAGCGTGATCGGTAGAAACGAATGGTGACCTTTACCTAATACGCGAACCACCCAATGAAACCAAGTGATCAATGGAGATCACCTCTATGGTTGATCCACACTACACTTCCTTTTATACCAATTAGATGCTAGTCTTAACCCCGTAGCCCTGTAAAACACCTTGAATGAACTAGATTCAAAGAGTTGGATCAAGAAAACTATAAACCCTTTATTAGGAATAGTTTTGAGTCGTGTGAATATAGATAGAAAAGGGGAGAGAATTTTTGGTAAATTGATAATCATATAATGAGAAGATTTCCCATATATTTATAATCAAAAACTTGATCTTATCCCCTCTCCTCTCCTCTATATGGCCAGCCCCTATATGGGCTCAAATAGGCCTCCCATTTTATTTCCAAGTCCAATAGATTAAGTATTTTACTTAGTTATTAGAATCCCAATAGTGATCTCGAGTTACGTGAGTTATTTATATATCGTAAATACAATAAACACGATATATAAACTGGTACCTCAGTGTATATGTATGTGACCCCATAGTCTCATAAGTGTCCAGCCATATAATTATTTATTATGACACGAGCATACTCCAATA
>BQNB010060714.1:17348-36809 GCA_026074375.1 Tanacetum coccineum
CATCGACAAAATCGATTGCGTAAGCCTTATACAAATATACACCATATAGCACATAAATCTTTTAACTATTTTAGGCCCCATTCATTCAATAATAAGGGTATCCCCGAATTCTTGAATCATGGATCTTACCAATTAAGAAAATATTTAAAATTATGTGAATTTTAATCATATTTAAACCAAATCCTTTTAACAAATTAACAAGATTTAATATCTAATATCAATCCATGATAAATTTGCATAGTTTTATCATGATCTTCATTAACAATTAACATAAACTTAAAACAATTAATACATCAAGTTTTATATAAAATTGCATACAACCTAGATTTCATCTAATTAATTTTATTAACCATCAAGATCAAATCTTTTTAACATAAAACGCCCACCGGGGCATTAAAATTAATCATGAAACCCTAATTTGTCCAATTTTATTCCTTGTAATTAAAGATTCTACACGATGGCTCGTGATGCCACTGTTGGGTTTTACTATCTAATTAACCAATTAATTAACACGAGTACGCAGCGGAATAAAAGATCACATGTAGAATACATTAATTAACTAGGATAGAAGATGGGTACCTTTTAGCACGAAACGATACACCGCTTAAAGGTAACCGTTAACACCGTCTTCTATATACGCGTGTGTATAATACCACGCGAAACCACCAAGATCAAACGTATGATCTCTCTACGTTTACACACACTATACGTTCTTAGCAAATAACGAGGTATGCTAGTACTAGTAGTGTTATACCAAACGATAACCAAATCTTGACAATCAAGTGAAACCGAATAATCCTTTGTTCTTAAGGTCGAACCAACAAGCCAACAAAACCCTTTGTGGGTTTAATAGCGATCGAACAAAGAAAACTAGGAAGGAACGAAAACCCTTTGTGGGTTTTGTAGAACCGGTGAAAACAAAGAAACAAAGCTAAGTCGATATATATGGTTTTGAGTTTTTCAGTCGTGTATTAGAATGAAAGCCCAAACATGTATATATAGCCCCTAGGCTTTCCTAATCCCATTAGGATACAATTTCTTAGCCGACTAGGAAAAAGGGAAAACAAAAACGCACCCTTTCAATCTTTGGTTTTGTATATTTAGTCCCTTAACTCTTTAACGACTAATATTAATACTTGTTAACATTTAACGATCGTTTGCTAAACACATAATATATTTCTTTAATATATTTACTCGTTATTTTACATATAAACGTGTGCGGGACATATATTAATTCATATTTGTACATAATCCACCAGATATGAAGTGGTTGAATTTAAGCAATATAGACATATGATTTTGCTTATGAGTTTGTTTGAATTGATATTTGTCTAAATAACTTGTTGATAAATTATAACCGGATCTATCGGTCTAAATGATTTCTTGTCGTAATTTGTTCCAAATTATTGACGCACAAATATGTTTGGTATTTCGTAATTGATAAATATGAATATACAGGTTAAATGGGCTCTGAAGGTTTAATTAACAGTATAGGTCGAAATGACTCTTATGAACAAATTGGTAAAACCATGTTTCTAACAAATGGCTCGTAAAAGACTTGGTTTAAAATAATGTTCATAGATCGAAAGGGTACGTTAGTATAACCCGTGTTATATTCCATGATACTACTCGTTGATTTGAAATTGTATGACTTTCGATTTGTTTGCTATTGCTTAAATTCTACCCGAATCTCCATACACTCCATTGATATGTCATTTTTAGCCATGTATTTATTGGATTAAGTGAATGAAGATTTTATAGTATGTACAATATTCAAAGGTAAAATAGATAAAATGATGAATTATTAATTTTATTTGTTGCAAGTGAATACTTTTTTTTGGGACAAACTAAAAATTGAAAAGTGGACATTTAAAATAAGATGAAAGGATTGCTATTTTTGTCAGTTGTGTTTACACTTTTGCAAGAGCATCCTTAAGTAAAGACGGAATCGAAGTGAATCTTAAAGTTCACGAAACACTCATGAGCGTTTAGATGTAGTGTTAATTTTTGTTCGTTTTTTTTTCTAAATACATCTGATCCATAAATGTTGTGTTTCAAGTATTTATTAAGTTTTCAAAAATAGAAAACACATTTAGTCCATTTAATGCATTAGATTAAGCTAATAAACAGTCTTTATTATCAAGATACGGTGCATTTGTACTAATACTAAACATACATTTATTGCTCATAACATGATTCACGCAACACCCCTATATATAGATCACTTGACAAGTGCTAGACATACTTGAATTAAGAGAAATTAAACAGAAGGGTGAAGAGATGAGATTAGCCAAAACGCTTAACGTTTGGTTCATGATGGTTCTAGTTACATCAATCCAAGTATCTACTTATGCTTTAAGAACTCAACCCCATTGAGTTCTTATTGTCCAATCCGACCATGCTAAAAGAGATCTTGAAAGCCAATTCAGGGGGCGATTGTGAAAAATGTTTCCCATTGGCCGAAGAGTGTAAGGACACGTTATGCGATTCGTTGTGCAAGTATTGTAATCTTCGAGGAAAGTGCAACGATCCCAAAACAACATGTTGTTGCGGTTAAAATTAGATCTAAATTTGTATTAGTATCGTCTTTTTTATATAATGTTTGTCATTTTAATAAATTATTCGGTACACGCGCTAAACATTCGTGTAACTTAATTCTCGCGAGCTAATTGTTTCTTGGTTATGATTTATTCAAGACAATAAATCATCGATGATGTTGCTAAAAAATTCATGATGGTGAATATTTTAAAAAAATTGTATTATCGTTGTATTGTGTAAGATAACTTTATAACTACTGCTTAATTGTCGACATGATGCCTTTTGCTTGGGTTAAGATATACGGTGTTATTGGTGATTTGTAATACCGGGAAGTGGTAGCGACGTTGTGGGTAAATCTTGGTGTGTATCGAGCTTGTAGACATAAATGTTTTGGTTTCATTTTCTACAAAAGTGAATTAATTTTGGGGCATTTTCATATCTACTCTTCTTATAATTGTAAATTTTATATTTACTCAAATATGCTTTAAAAATATTGTACATTATGCATTAAACAATGATACTTTGAGTACATATAAAATTAATTATGAAAATGGAAAGAAATATATAATTAATCCTATTGTTTATTGGTTTTAATGTTTCCTTTTTTGTGTTGGGAGATTACAAATATAAACAATACAATTTGAAAGGAGTGGACGGAGTCGCATCTGGTATAGGCCGAAGATTCGATTATATTTGAGATTTCGTTAAAAAAATTATTAAATGATTTTCAAGGTGATGCGATTATCCCAAACACCCCCAATCTTGCTTGAGGCGCCCCAATCTTCAAAAATCAAACCCTAATCTTAATTTTCAATCCTTAATCCTCCGGATCTTCTTGTTTCTTTTGTGTAGGATTGCTAGTGTTAGGTGATTTTTACCTTTAGTTTTTGAAATCTGTGCGGATTTATTTTTTAAATTTTTTTATTTATTTTTTTCGATTGCAAACCCTAATTGTTTTCTGCCTTTTAATATAAGATTGATTTGCAATCTTAATACGGCAAGTTAGTAATGACTCAAACCCAAGTTTTCGTTTTGCTAAATTCAGCACGGGTAGTTATAGCACCATAAAGCATGAGATGCACAGGAAGATTTTGAGTCCTCTAAATTTAATATCCATTAATATTACAATTCATTAGGAAGTTACGAAACATTAAATTCATTAGGGAGTTACAAAGCATTAAATTTATAATTCATTATGAAAATATTAATGGCGTCTTTAGAGATGCAAATCACTTTTGTAACGTTTGGTTGCAAATCATTTAAATACTTCTGTAACATTTCAGAAAGTGAAATAGCTTCCATGAAAGTGAAATAGCTTCCTCATTTGCTTTTTTCTTCTCTCTCACAGTGCTCTCTTTTTCTCTTTCGTTCATCTTTAATATCATTGTACCCTAATTTTTTAATTAACCATAACCTTTCCACTTTCTTTGTATATCTACATGTTTAAAGATCACGGCTATATTGTTAGTGGTACAGACGGGTAAGATTTCTTTTTGTTTATAAATATAACTAAAGCAGTTGATAGATTTGTTTTTCTTTAAGAGTATATTTGTGTTTACTTTGAATAGGGGTTTATTTTGTGAGCTTTTACTTATGAATCTTACTCTCCATGAGATTCCGTTGTTTGTATTATTGTTTATGACTTTGAGTTCAACCCCTGTGACGATGCTTTGATTTCTTTTGCATAGTATTTGTATACTTTTGTTGGAATATGAACAAATATAAATTATATATGTCCTGAAATTATTTGAGCTTAAGGGGACGCACACGTTAATATGTAGAACAATGTATTTAATATATTAATGTAATATATTAATTAGTGTTTAAAATAAAAAAAAACTGCCAAATGGATAGTTAAAAGTTAACAAGAAAAATATTATTCGTTAATAGATAAAGGACTAATATGCAAATATCAGGAAAAAGGAAAAGATTTGGTTTTGTCCCCCTCTTTTCCTAAGCCGGCCGAATATCTCTTCCATATGGAAGGAGATGCTTCTTTTCTCACCAAGATTGTAAGGGCTATAAAAGGAGGTCTTATGGTGTTTTGTAAATCATAACTTGAAACCTAAAAAACCCTAAATCTCTCACTTGTCTTTCTTTGTGTTCAACCGGCCCCAAACCCACAAAAGGGTTTTGTTTTTCATCCTCCTTGTCGTGCGATCAAACAAACAACCCTTAAGGGTTTTTGTTTTGTGACTTAATCTCAAGAAGGTGTTTGGTGTGTTGATTGATTCAAAGATGAAGAGATCGTTTGGTTAAACACTATTAGCACTAGCATACACATTATTTGCTAAGAACGTATTGTGTATGAATACTTAGAGAGATCATTCTTTTGATCATGGTGGTTTCGCGTGGTATAAGCAGTCTAACGTTCCTTGCTAAAGGTATATATCTATATCTTATTAATTACATAATTTTATACATGTTTGATCTTTCCGCTGCGTACTCGTGATATGTTTAATTGTTAATTAGATCTAAAATTCCAACAGTGGCATCACGAGCCATAGTATATGAATTTGTAATTAACGACTAATAAAAGGACAAAACAAATTAGAGTTATAGATATAATTTTTAGCCCTTTGGGTGTTTTATGCATCAAGATTCAATCTTTATTCATCAAGATTTCCAATTTTATTTGGTTATTAAAATAGATTGACGATTTCAAGGTTGGTATGCAATTTTTATGAATACAATTTGATGTGTTTAAATTGTTAATTGATCCCGTGTATGTTATATTAAATTGTTTAATATTTGGCATCCATGATAATACATGCAATTTATCGTGGAGCGATATATGAAATTAATCTTGTTCTCTTTGTTAAAATTATTAGCACATATGATGATCAAGACCTTAAAACATAAAACACTAAATTATAGGTTTCGATTCCACGACTTTAAAAGCATAGGGAAGACCTTTGCATGTCTTAATGGACATAAAAGTTAATTTTATGTACTATGTGGTAAGATTTGTATAAGGCATACGCAAATCGATATATCATGAATGTGGCCAGAGTTTATAGGACGAATGAGCCTTATATGGATACATACATGTTTTAATTATTAGATAATTAGGATCATTATGAATATTTGCATGGCTTAATTGTTAAGTGTTATTTGAATAAATTGTTATGTGAATTAGTTTTATGTTTATATTGTATATATTAATAATGAACTTATGAAGAAAATAAATGGTTTTTCAAAAATAAATATATGACATGACTAATTATGAACGATGAAATCAGATTTATTAAAGACTATTTATAGTTCACATTGTGTTTTCCAAATTAAAGTTTTATTTTGAATAGTTAAAACTATGAACTCCCCCGCTATTGACTCATGGAATGTACGACTCATCCACCTAGAACAAACTATAAGAAAAGTTTAAAAGCGGAATGGCCAACATTCCTAAAGAAATTCAGGTTTTTAATATGCTTCACAAACGCTGACCTGATCTCTCTCTGCTCTTATGTGCGTTCGATTGGAGTTACCGTGAACCATGACATGTCACTACAGTGTCATTTAAAAAAAACATAATTCTTTATATTTAGAAACACGTTGAATCGTCAATTTTAAAAAGGTAACACTATTTATACATTAGATGTATTAAAAATATGTGATACAGTAATAAATAACTTAATTGAGTACAAGTTTTTTATTTAAAACAAATGTACGCAAGATGTATGCATGCTTCTTCATACATATTTGTAACACAAATATTATACCATTTTTAAATAATTATTGCCATCCAATTTGAAAAAACACTGTAGATGCATTTTATACTATGCTTGAGACTTATAGTATATCGTAATCCCAATGTGATTATACACTTTTTCGTGAGACGTTAATGTTACATAATCACATTTTTTGATTGGACGACTTAATCGGTTTATGGGTGAGACCTTAGATCGAGGCATAGATGGGATGAAACATGCTTACTAGAAATTATTGTAATAAAGTAAGTCCCATAATGTTCTAGGAATTGCACCGGTGGCAATTATTGATCGTCAATTACCTTTTGAGTACACCATCACTAGCAGATCAACTGATGTGGTGGTGGTACGTCAAGTAGGATCCTAGTCTTTGGAAAATTAATTGTTTTATTTGATTAAACAATGGGTAATTAATTTTTCTTCAAGAAGTTTAATATCGAAATACTAATTCTTGATACAGATAACATGTATTGTAAGATGAACACAAACCCTGTTCAAACATAAACCATTCGGCTTTTTAGGTCGATGTTGAAAGAGAAACTTCTGAATAATAATTTCCAAAGATTGTTTTCGTCAATTAAGTTAGTCTTGAGAGTTGAAAAGAAAATGTATGTCGTTGAACAGCCTTTACCCTGGCTCCTGCTGCTGATTCTGCAGCAAATGTTGCTATTAGAAAGGAAGCAGTTTATGAATGCATACACTGAGGATGCATGTCTTATACTCAAATAGTATAGACTCATGAGCTTCATAGATAATTTGAAAACTCCTCACCATATGACATGATAAAAGAGCTTAAAGCTATGTTTGAAAAACAAGCTTGAGTGGAGAGGTTTGACCTAATCCAAACTTTCCATGCTTGCAAACAAGAAGAGGGTAAACCAGTTGCTGCATATGTCATCCAGATGAAAGGATATGTAGATCAACTGGAACGTCTTGGTTATGTGTTACCAAAGGATCTTATAGTAGGTCTTATCTTAAATGGCCTCACTAAAGATTTTTCTAGATTTGTAAGAAATTACAATATGCATAACATGGGGAAGACAATGGGTGAACTACATGCTATGCTCATTGAATATGATAAGGGTTTACCTAAAAAGGCTGAAACACCACAAGTAATGATGATTAAAAGTGGTAAATTCCAGAAGGCCAATAAGAAATCGCTTAAAGCTAAAGGCAAGGGTAAAGCTAATGGCAAGGGAAAAGATAAACAAGTTTATATCCCTAAGCCTAAAAACCCTAAATCTTCTGCTAAAGAGCACCCAGCTAAGGATGACACCTGCCATCACTGCAAAGAGGTGGGTCATTATAAGGGGAATTGTCCTGCTTACCTTGCTGAGTTGATTAAGAAAAAGAAGCAAGTTGGCACTGCCAGTTCTTCAGATGTCGTAATAATAGAATTATTTTCTTTTCCTACTAAATCCTGGGTGTATGACATTAGTTGTGGTACTCATATTTGTATCACAAAACATGGTCTTAGAGGAGTAAGAAAGTTGAAACAAGTAGAAGCTATTGAAAGTTTTGACTTGGTTTTGTCTAATGGCCTTGTGAATTGTTTAGACAATTGTCATTATGCACATTTTATACTTAGAGGTGTTGTTTCAGTTCATCGTTTGATAGAAAATGGATTTGTCCAGTGTTTTACGGATTATGGAATTTCAGTTTCTAGGAACAACGTTCTTTATTTTAATGTTATTCCCAGTAATGGTAGTTATAAAATTGATATGTCTAATTCTATGCCAAATGTTAATTCTATTTACAATGTTAGTAACAAAAGAGTCAAGCACAACTTGGATTCTACTTATCTATGACACTGCCGTCTTGCTCATATAAGCAAGAAATGTATTGAAAAGCTGCAACATGATGGGCTTTTAAAGTCAACTGATGATGAGTCCTTTGATCAATGCGTGTCTTGTTTATCGGGTAAGATGACAAGGAAATCATTTTCACATCGTCCCGAAAGGGCGACTAATCCACTTGGCATCATTCATACTGATGTTTGTGGACCACTTAGACATGTGTCAAGAAAATATGCTAGCTACTTCATTACCTTTACGGATGATTATAGTCGCTATGACTATATTTATTTACTTAAACATAAACATGAGGTTTTTGAAACGTTCAAGGTGTTTAAGAATGAAGTAGAAAATCAACTCGGAAAGACTATAAAGGCGCTTCGATCAGATCGAGGAGGCGAATACATAAGCCAAGAGTTTAAAGATTATCTAAAAGCTTGTGGAATTGTCCAGCAGCTTACTCCACCTTATACACCACAACACAATGGGGTGTCTGAAAGGAGGAATCGTACTTTGTTAGACATGGTTCGATCAATGATGAATCTTACAACTTTGCCATTATCCTTTTGGGATTATGCTCTTGAGTCTGCTGCACGCATTCTTAATATGGTTCCAACCAAGAAGGTTGATAAGACACCATATGAACTATGGTTTGGAAAAGTTCCTAATTTGTCTTACTTAAAGGTCTGGGGTTGTGAGGCTCTTGTGAAGAGAGATACGCCTGACAAACTTCAACAAAGATCTGTTAAGTGTATCTTTATAGGATACCCAAAGGAAACGATGGGTTACTATTTCTACTTCCCACCGGAAAACAAAATAGTTGTTGCGAGGTATGCTGAATTCTTTGAGAAAAATCTTTTGTCTCAAGAAGTCAGTGGGAGGGCGGGAGAACTTGAAGAAATTCAAGATGAAGATACATCACCTTCTGAAATCACTAGCGAAATTCCTATGGAGGTTGAAGGTTTCGAACCACCTCAAGAGGAAGAAGCTCCTGTTCGTAGGTCCGAAAGGCCACATCGAGCTCCTAACCGCTTATGTCTAAATGTAGAAGTTGAGGAGCATAGTTTAGGGGATCTTAATGAACCCGCTAACTATAAAGCTGCAATGTTAGATCAGGAATCTAATAAGTGGCTCGATGCTATGAATGCGGAGATGCAATCCATGAAAGATAATCAAGTCTGGCGCTTGGTTGATCTTCCTCCTAATGGTAAGACTGTTGGAAGCAAATGGCTTTTTAAGAAAAAGACTGACATGGATGGCAATGTACACACCTACAAAGCTCGTCTTGTAGCAAAGGGATTTACTCAAACCTACGGGGTTGATTATGAAGAAACGTTCTCACCCGTTGCTGACATTAGAGCTATTAGGATTCTCATAGCTATAGCGGCGTTCTATGACTATGAGATATGGCAAATGGATGTCAAAACTGCCTTCTTAAATGGTTATCTTGATGAAGACATCTATATGGTGCAACCTGAAGGCTTTATTGATCCTAAACATCCCAGGAAAGTATGCAAGCTTCAAAGATCCATTTATGGTCTTAAGCAAGCATCAAGAAGCTGGAATAAAAGATTTGATGAGGAAATCAAAAGGTTTGGATTTACTCAAAATCTTGATGAGCCATGTGTATATCAAAAGGCTAGTGGGAGTAATGTTACATTCCTCATCTTATATGTTGATGACATAATCATCATGGGAAATCACATTCCAAGTTTACAAAGTGTAAAAGATTATCTTGGAAAGTGTTTTGCTATGAAGGATTTGGGGGAAGCAACATTTATTCTTGGAATCAAAATCTACAGAGATAGGTCAAAGCGATTGATTAGACTTGGTCAAAATGCTTACATGGATAAGATCTTAAAGAGATATAGAATGGATAATTCCAAACGTGGTCATATCCCCATGCAAGAAAGACTTGACTTGAACAAAACACAAGGTGCTTCAACACCTGAAGAGGTGAAGCGCATGCAAAATGTACCTTATGCTTCGGCTGTGGGTTCCATTATGTATGTTGTAAGATGCACTAGACCTGATGTTGCGTTCGCGCAAAATATTACCAGCCGGTTTCAACAGAATCCTGGTGAATGTCACTGGACTGCTGTGAAAAATATTCTTAAGTATTTAAGAAATACTAAAGATATGTTTTTGGTTTATGGTGGAAATCCGAAAGCTGAACTTCGATTTGATTGCTATTGCAATGCTGGATTTAAGAACGATATAGATGATATGAAATCTCTGACAGGATACACGTTTTGAACGGAAGCGCAGTAGACTAGAAAAGCTCCAAGTAAAGTACTACTGAAATGCCAGCTACATAAGCTGAATTACATAGCTGCTTAAGAAGCATAGATGGAAGTTGTTTGGATTAGGAAGTTTATTTCAGGGCTTGGTATAGTACCAACAATAAACGAACCTATTAGGATGTTTTGCGACAATTCAGCCGCACTTCATTTCGCCAACGAACCGGGGGTTCAGATGGGCGCCAGACACTACCATAGAAGTAACCTTCTTAAAGTTCACACAGATGACAATCTAGCATATCTTTTTACGAAGGCTTTATCTAATACAAAGTTTACTCAACATGCTAGGAGCATGGGACTTCGTTTAGCTAGTAGTTTCATGTAGATCTGTGTTTAGTATTTGGATAAGGGATGTTTGAACAATTTATTTTATGATAATGATACTTGGTATTTTGTTATATATATATATATATATATATATCTTAAATTGTATCATATATTTGCATGTTTTAAATCCGTGAATAATAATAGTTATTATTCTAAATTAATCAGTTGTCGATTAACAATATGGAAATATTATTAAATTAAGACAATTCTGAGTGATTGGTGATATTGTAGATATTAAGGATGTGTCCACCAAACTCATATGATATTCATAAGATGAGTATTGGATTTCCCAACACAAGGGAATTACTTTATGGATCGTCGTCGTCAAGTAAACCTTGTAAGTGATTTTATTTACAAATCCTTAGACTTGAGATGCAAGTAGGTCTTGCATATGTGGATAATCCTTCTTGATCTAGTCTAAGTTATCCTGAAAATGGATAACTAATAAGGGCTATTTCAGAAGTGATTTTGAAACATGATGACTTGTCACTTGTAGTCAATATAGAATTTGTTCCTTCAATAGTTGAAGAATGATGCCACTGGGCCCCTCGTAGAATTAATCAGATGTGTGTATGGTCGTACCCGAAAACTCATGTAGATTTGTCTAATTGATTTTCGGTAATCTTGATTAGTTACATATACGAGAAACAGAATCGTTAAATAATGGAATGACATTGATCCATATCTATTTTTGACACGGTATCGGAAACAAAGGGATTGTAAATTCATAAATCATTTTTCCTGTGACTTTATGAAACCACTTTTTCTAGGAGCATTGGCGTTTTGCTAGACGCTTACCAATGTTATTATATTATTATACATGTCCAAGTGGGAGCCGTTGGAATATGTCCACGTATAATTAAATATATGTCCGGAAACGTTTCAAGCCTACGGGGATGCACACGTTTATATGTAGAATAACGAGAATATATATTAAAGTAATATATTAATTAGTGTTTAACAAATGATCGTTAAATGTTAACGAGAATTAATCATTTAAAAGTTAAAATGACTAAATATGATAAACTGAATGCTTGCCTTGCAAGCTAAGGCACCGAATGCTTGCCTTGCAAGCTAAGGCACCAAATGCTTGCCTTGCAAGCTAAGGCACCAAGGACTATATAAGGAGGCTTGAAGTTTTTTTTTTAAAACACAACTTGAAAACCAAAAAAGACCTAAAATCGTCCTTGTGCTCTTTCCTTGCTTGACCGAGTCTTCAAACCCTCTTAGGGGTTTCAGTTTTTCTTCCCTTGTTGTGCGATTAAATGAACACCCTTAAGGGTTTTGTTTTGAGGTCGACAATCACCACAAGGTGGTTTTGTTTCACGTATTGATTGATTCAAATGACGAAGGCTTATCGTTTGGTTATTCAAAACTAGTACTAACATACCTCATTATTTGCTAAGAATGTATAGTGTGTGTAAACGTAGAGGGATTATACTTTGATCCTCGTGGTTACGTGTGGTATTATACATACGTGTATATTCAAGACGGTGTTAATGGTTACCTATTAAAGCGGTGTATCGTTTCGTGCAAAAAGGTATACACTTCAATCTTTATAAGTTCTATACGTGTTATCTTTCCGCTGCGTTCTCGTGATATATTGGTTATTAGTTCTAAAAACCCAGCATGTATGTCATGCTCTTTGTTTGTACGTCCTGTTTGGTAATGAACTTGTGTTGTTCTAATCGGAATATGAGATACATTTATGGTTTCCAATAAATGGGTAAGATGTTAAATACGCGAGCCAAACAGAAATTGCTCATGACATAATACGCATTAGCCGATATATGCCACAAGTTTGTAAACACTTGATCCACTGTAACTATAATATCATGGTTCAAAAAGAAAAGATATAGCAGAAACAAATAACAGATACATTCAATCAAGTTGATGCTATTAAACCATCTCTAAAAGGAACTTTCTGGCTATATGGTAACAATCATGAACGACCTAGAAATAACAGTTAGCTTATCCTCTATCTCTGCATATTCAGTGTCATATTTCCATCCGAAATCTAGTAACGGCAATATTGACTGTGATAATATAGAAGACATCTATGTTCAGAGATTTGATATGTTACATAGAAGAAACAAAACAATAGTCCATTTGTTTGTCATTTATTTCCATATTTTCTTTTGTATGCAAGGAAAGCAAACTCTTATTGATTTTCTTTTGTTATTTGTCAAATTTGCGATATTGGAATTCATATTCGTATTATAGGTTTGGAAAAAAAAAACTGGACACTTTTGAATGTTATTTTGACCGTATCTGTAGCTGTTGATATTTTTGTTCTCATTTCATCTAGAATATACCCATTTATTTCTTGCCTGACTGTTTCATAAATCTTATGCAACTTCATTGATGTATTGGCCCATTGTCTAAGAGAAATATATGAGAGTTTGGATTAGAATATTCAAAGAAAAACAACATTAATAAGCGTTTACTAATTGGAAAAAAGCTGGTAACCATCTTAGTCTATACAAAAATAGAAAAAGTCCATCCTCTTTTCTTTACCAGATATGTTTGTAACCTTTGACTTTTCTAGCCTCTGATTTTTTGGAGATGTATAAGCCCCTTGTTAGATATTTTAGCATTATTAGTTTTTCTTAACAAAATGAAGTTATTTCAAGTTTACACTTTACTTATCTTACTTTCATTAACAACAACATCAAAAGCAATACATTATGCCAAGCAAGGATGCAATGATACATGCGGAAATGTCACGATTCCATTCCCTTTTGGAATCAGAGCAGGTTGTTCCTTCAAAAACAAATGTCTTATTTGATTGCAACGCATCCGACACCTTATTTATTTGCAACTTTTTTTTTTTTTTTTTTTATTTTTTTGTTTTTTTTTTTTTTATTTTTATTTTGACCATGTAGACTGCGGACGTAACTTTGGAATATCAAATAGTCACTGTTAATATGAAAAAGTTCTCTGATTGCAGTCAGACGACAAAGAGCGTGGATCTTGGTAACACTCCTTTCATGTATTCCAGATCACAGAATAAATTTGTTGTTGAAGGGTGTGGTAATGCTTTGATGATGGATGATAATGGTAGTGTGCTTACCGGATGTTCCACTACTTGTCTTAATGACACTGTTGGCAATACAAACTACAAATGTGTTGGCATCAGTTGTTGTCAAACTGCAATTCCTCGTTATCTTACGTCATACAGTATGAATCTCACTGGTTTGGTAAGTCAGATGGGTAGTGATAGAGCTTGTGAGTCTGCTGCCTTCTTGGTGGATAAAAACTCATATGGTGAAGGAAAGCTTTCGGATAACAACTCTTATAGCCCGATATCACTTCTGTGGACTCTATTGGACCTTGAATATGTAAGTTGTTGTTTTCAATACATAGGAAGGCTACCACTGAAAGTGGATATGGATAATGGTACTGTAGTGGATACATGGATGTGTCCCTTATATAGCTATTACCAAGGAAATCCTTATGTAATGAATGGATGTGTTGGTATGTAATCCTATAATTAGTATTTATATGTTTATTTTGTTTGTTTTTCAGCGTTCTTTTTTTTGTTTGTTTGTTGTTTTACATGGAACTTTCTCTTGCAGATGTACCCGATTCAGATACCCGAGAGTGTGCAAGTTGCGAGAATAGAGGAGGTCGCTGTAGCTATGATACAATATATGACATTGATGGATTAGTGTACAAGAATCGGAACTTCAGTTGTCTTAATTCTAATGTGGGTTACGACACTTACAAGTTTGAAGGGAAATCTCAGTTGGGTGTTATATTAGGTAATGTCTATACTACGCATGGGTGACAGTTCCTAATTGACACGATAATAAATGGGTTGGGTTGGGTTGGGTCTAATAAATGGGTAAAGGTCGTATCCGGGTTGACTTTTTCAACACGTATAACATTAGAATAAAAAGAAGTAAAACTATAAGTTGAACCCATCAAGCGATAACCTGTGACACCTGCTGACCCGTTTGACCTTTTTTGATAAACGGGGTATGTGTGTCATGTCCGAGTTGCGTGTTTAAACATGTCTGACTTTGGGTTTGAAATTTTCAATATGATAAAGTATATATGTGTGATCTGTTCGGGATTATCCCAACCCCGCCTAATTGCCACCCGTAAAATACTATGTGCCTTAGTACTTATAATCCACGTGTCATGCAACATAGGTGGTAAGAGCATCTCCAATGCACTGATATACACAAAAGATCGTATATATCAATGCCACCAGTTGAAAAGCTTTATTGACTTCGATTAGGAAAAAAGCAGTTCAACAATACTTTGCATAAGCATGGGTAGAATATTAAGTGGTATAACTTCTCAGTGATAACTGAGTTGGCTCCATTTTGAACATAAATAAAAGCTCGCCGACTTCTCCTACAAATTTAGGCTATTTGGATAGTGACTAACTTACTGTTATAAATTATCTTTCATTCAGGTGTTAGCATAAGTGCGGGTGTTTTTTTTCTTGTGACAATCAGCTATGCAGTGTACAAATTTATCAAGAAAACAAAAGAGAGGAGAAGAAGAAAGAGGTTCTTTAAACGGAATGGTGGTTTACTCCTAAAACAACAACAAGAAGCCGACCCGTCTTTAGTAGATAAAACCATACTTTTCACGTCACGCGAGTTGGAGAAAGCCACAGACAACTTCAACGAGAACAGAATTCTCGGCCGAGGAGGCCAAGGTACAGTTTACAAAGGTATGCTAGTTGATGGAAGGATCGTTGCAGTCAAGAAATCAAAAATAGTTGATGAAAGCCAATTAGAACAGTTCATCAATGAAGTGGTCATTCTCTCGCAAGTTAATCATAGGAATGTGGTCAAACTATTGGGTTGCTGCTTAGAGACGGATGTTCCTCTTCTAGTTTCAGAATATATCTTGAACGGTACCCTATATGATCGTATTCATGATGAGGCTCATGAGTTTCGATTGTCTTTGAATATGAGACTGCAAGTTGCCACAGAGATTGCAGGAGCACTTGCTTACTTGCATTCAGCAACTTCCATTCCAATATACCATAGAGATATCAAAACAACTAATATACTTTTAGATGATAAATACAGGGCCAAAGTGTCTGACTTTGGTACTTCAAGGTTCGTCTCAATAGATCAAACTCACTTGACTACCTTAGTTAAAGGTACATTTGGATACTTAGATCCAGAATATTTCCAATCTAGCCAATTCACTGAAAAGAGTGACGTTTACAGTTTTGGAGTTGTGTTAGTTGAACTGTTAACAGGAGAAAGACCAATCTCCCTGACGCGATTTGGTGAAAATAGAAGTTTAGCTACACATTTTATGCTGGCTATGGAAGAAGGTCGTGCTATGTCTATCTTTGATGCAATGGTCATTAAAGAGGGTAGTAGAGATGAGCTAATGGCGGTATCTAATCTCGCAATGCGATGCTTGAATCTGAATGGAAAGAATAGACCAACAATGAAAGAAGTAGCAATGGAGTTAGAAACAATAAGAATGTCACATGTTCCCTTCATGGTCAAAACTGATTATGATCAAGCGATTTACGGTGAAGATTTGCAGATGACAACGTATGGTGAGTCAACGTCAACGATTGTGAGTTATGATGATAACTTTAGTCAATGAAAAGAAAAATCAGTCATTTTTCATTTGCTTAAACAAGTAGATCTCTCATGATGTTCTACTTACCTGTGTGTATTGAAGTTGAGAAAGGTCACACTAGGATTTTTCATATACATTTCTGTCATGTTGACCTGTTCAATAAGTTTAATTTTCTGAATGAAACGGACATTGTTCAGGATGTACAAGTTACACAAATGCGTCGTTTAGGCCTTAAAAAGGGACGATAAACTGGATGTCACATATGCCAGGGATACTTAAATACGATTTTATTTTCTTTTTAGCATCGTGTTTACTGATTCTTGGTTGATTACTTAATGTTGATTCACTATATCAACTAATTATAATCAGAGAAAAAATGATAGAAAGGTAGATAGTTGTTAAGATAGAAAGAAGTAGACGATGGAATTAGGAAAATGTGATGAGAAGAAAAATAAAATGTTGGTTTGCTGCAAGCTTTGAGAAGAAAGAGTTAAAGATGCTGAATATAAAGAAAGGGCATAACAGTCTATTCACAAAACAGATTATGTGTATTGATTAAATTGCTTTGTGTACAAATCAATTCTCAGAAAGTTATAGATGATGCCAAGTAAGAAGAGTAAATTGCATAAATCGTCTCTAAAGTTTAGCTAAATTGCATGTTTCGTCTCAAACGTTATGCAAGTGCAAGGATCGTCCCTGTGGGAAAACCTTTGATTGCACCAAAGGTTTCCCTAAAGGTTTCTCCACATGGACGATACTTGCACCAAAGGTTTTCCCACAAGGACGATCCTTGCACTTTCGTAACGTTTGGGACGAAATATGCAATTTGGCCAAACTTTAGGGACGATTTATGCAATTTACTCCAAGTAAGAATATAAACCAACTTTATTAGCGAAATTAGTTTTTCGAATGTTTCAAGTAACAAAATAAAAAAATGAAAAAAAAAAAAAGAATTTCATATATACCCAATGAAACTTTATAAATTACATATTTTTTTAAAACACAAGTTTTCAATGCATAATGTACAATGAAATTGAAGCATGTTTGGGGAAATATATTGAAGTTTTTTTAGTATACATGTAAATGCCTCTAAAAAAAATTCCTAAAATTAAACCTAAAAATCTAATTTGTGAAACTTACGTATTTAATTATCGTTACCTTTATCTCATGTTCAGCCTTCGGTTCTTCCGTTCTTCCAAATAAATTCAAATACATATTGTTCCCCCGATTTGGAAAAGATTGTTTTAAACATACAAATTTGTAACCATTGACGATCATAAACAAAAAGATACAAAACAAAATTCATATTCTTTTAATTTAAATAAAATATGAATACCGAAGATACTACCGGCATGAATAGAACCATATGTTCTTTGATAAGTTGTGAATGCTTCACACTAGTACACCCAAGGAATCATCGGTCATACATTACTCCCAGTGTGTCGGGTTGGATGTTAGTAGAAACGACGTTCATCATCCACACATGATATTTCATCACGGCTGCTGAAAATCCACCAAGGTAAGCATTAATGTCCATCACGTTTAGATCGTTATAAGTAAGCATTTTGAAATTTCCATTCGCTCTCTCCAAAGTTTATTATCCTCGTGAAATTTCTTTTATGCGATACCACAAGAGTTAGATCGTTATAAGTAAGCATTTTGATAGTGGCGGTTTTGTTATATGATGTTTGCACATGGTGGACGGTGACGGTGGACCATGGTGGCCGGAGATAGTGATGATCGGGTGATAGTGGTGGTTTGTTATATGAAGAAGATGATGGTGGTGATTTTATAATGTGGTTGCTGATGGTGATGGAAGAGATGCGGGTGGTGACATGGAGGAAATGGTGATGGTGGCATTATGAATTGTAGTTTGATAAAGTAGACAAAATGTCAACTAAACAATTTTTACCTGGTTTCTCGGAAGCAGTCATAACACATCAGCAAATGTATGATATTAAAACGAAATTTGTAAGTTCGTAGAGTAATGTGGTATATTTTGGGTTCATGACTGATAAAAGTGAACATTGGAAAAAGTTCTTTAGTATTAAATGGATTTAACCCATTACATTGTTGCACAACTTTTTACTGGTATTTAGGATAATTTTATATTTACCCAACTTAAATATCAAAATTCTATATTTACTCAAAATATAAGTTTTTAGTGTATAAGTATAATGCATTTAAAACATATGTTGAAGAAATATGAAATTATGATGTTTAAGTTGATGAAATATGGAATTGCCCTCTTTTATTTTGTAACAACATTTTTTTCTTAATGTAAACATTTTCTAAACATGTTTATGTGAAAATTTATTAATGTGATATTACCCGTCCCACGATGAATGTAGCAACCGCGTGATTTGATCAGGTTAGAATGTGCTCTTAGATTCTAATTGTGGGTTATTTTATGTGAATTTATGTGATTTGGTGATTATTTGACTAGAAATGAGAAGTTATGAGCGCGAATGAGATTATTTTAGAAATTTGATGATCATCTTATCATATGAGCATGAGATTTTGAGCAAGTGTGAAAAGAAATATGAAAGTTATGTGTAACTTTCCATATTTAGAAAGTGAGTTTAGAAATGAAAAGTTATTTTTAAAAAGCGTGGTAATTTACGTTTAAATAAAAATGTATAGTTAAATGGGCTTAAATAATTGCAAAAATTTAAGGTAATTAGTAAAATCAAAAAAAAAAAAAAATGAAAATAAATATGGGCCGAGTGGTTTAGCCGGTTGTAGAAAAAAAAATAAAGAAATTTTTTTTAGAGTTTTAATTAAAATAGATGCGTGATTTGATCAGGTTAGAATGTGCTCTTAGATTCTAATTGTGTGTTTTTTTATGTGAAGTTAGGTGATTTGGTGATTATTTGACTAGAAATGAAAAGTTATTTTTAGAAAGCGTGGTAATTTACGTTTAAATAAAATGTATAGTTATATGGACTTAAATAATTGCAAATTTAAGGTAATTAGTTAAATAAAAAAAATATATAAAGATAGATATGGCCGAGTGGTTTAGCCGGTTAGAAAAAAATAAATAATAAAATAATTTTTTTTAGAGTTTTAATTAAAATAGGATTTTAAGTCTATAAATATGAGATGAGGGATCAAAAAAAAATCATTTTTTCTTTCCTCCTCTCCTTGTGATCGTCGGCATCTAGTGAAGAAGAAAAAAAAAATATTTTTTTTATCAAGGTAAGCCATGTTTGATCTTTTGTTACT
>BQNB010060715.1:0-36809 GCA_026074375.1 Tanacetum coccineum
TCCTGTCAAAATGGTAAAGGGGTGTTTGGTTTAGTGCAGTCTCAAAATTGCACTAGCAGTACTAACCTAAGTTAGTACTGCTGACTCTTTACACTACCAGTACTAACTAAAAAGTTAGTACTGCTTTCACAAGTTAATACTGTTAGCATAAATTTTAGCTTTTCAAAATTAAGTAGGAATTAAGTTTTAGTTATAGCTTATTAAGTTTTTAGTTTCAGTTTTCTAGCTTATTTCATTACTCATTACGTTTTCAAAAGTCAAATTGCATCAGCAGTACTCTCAAAGTACTGCTGAATTTTCACACTAGCAGTACTAACCTCAGTTAGTACTGCTGTGTTCTCAGCTTAATTTAGATCAGTAATTTTAGGATTTAGCTTATAAAATTCAGTAGGATTTAAGTTTTCATATAGCTTAATTTAGTTTAAGTCTTAAATTTTGTTTTCTAGCTTATTGTCTTAGCTTATTTTGCTGTCAAAAGTCTTAAAAAACCTGAAAATTCCAAAAACAGTAGGAACTTAAGTAAAGTCTAAATTTGTTAATTCAGCTTTTAAGTTTAGAATTTATAGCTTATTTAGATGGATAAATAGTAGTTTGGTAAGTCCTTAAAGTTTTAGAGTCTAGTTTAGCTTATTAAGGTTTTTAGCTTACTTGGATTTTGTGTAACTTTGCTTATTTCCTGAGCTTGCTTACTTCTTGATCAATTTCAGTAGCATAAGAGTAGTTTAAGCTTTGATTTCTTTGCATTCTTAGATTAAGCACATCTTAAGCTCTTTAGGACTTCTTTCCTTTTTCATTTTGATCTAGTTTTGAGTTTCTTATAGCTTATTTTCTAAAACCAAGGGATAAACCCTCCTTTCTGTAATCAGTTTAGAAATAAGCTCTTATTGAGCTTATTTGAAAGTGTAACTTTTCGATTTAGGTTTAATTTTTAATTAGTTTAATTAAGAGTTAAATAAAAAGTAAAAAAAAATTAGGGCTTTAATTTCTAGAAACCAAATCATATATCCTTGCTTATTCAAATCAGGATCCGAACTTAAAACGTGGTTTCAATTGCACTAGTCATTGGGGAAAACGACCCGGGTGATCATACTTGCCCGGTTTGTTATACGTATTCTATATATATCTTTGTGAGTGGAATTGTCCAAGGGATATTTGGGGATTTCCTTAATTTCTCTATAAGTATATTATTTTATATGTATGTAAAACTGCAATCAGTTTTTAGCGCCGTTGCCGGGGAACTAGTGTTTACGATTCCTACGTTTTGTGTTTGTCGATTTGGTTTGAAGATCCTTTCGTCCTCGAAAATCAGGATCCGAACTTAGAACGTGGTTTCAATTGCATTAGTCATTGGGGAAAACGACCCGGGTGATCATACTTACCCGGTTTGATATACGTATTTTATATTATATTATATATATTTTTGAGAGTGAATTTTATCAAGGGTAACTTGGTAATCTTCTTAATTTCTCTTCTTAAGTATTATATTATATATATTTTTACGTGTGTTAAAACTTCATACCAACTCCGTATTAGGTGGCTCAGAATCAGAAGACTCATCTCTAGGTGGCGGGGTTTGGTCACCCTCTACCTCATAAGGAAAGATCAACTCTGCATTGTCATCGACCTTAATCTCAACATCTTCATCCTTGCATATCCTCTTTTATTAAATTTTTCTTTCACTCATCCTCTTCCTAAAAATACATCATATTACGGGCTGTTGTGGGTTAGGATGTTGGGCAAACTGATTCCCATGCCTATTATTTGGTTCCAGTTCTTCTTCCGAGTCTTCTTTCGGATCCTCATCGTCATAATCAACCAATTCAATATCATCGGGAATGTCAACCATTTTGTTGGTATCATGGATATCCGCAACTTGGTTCGGCTCGGGAACAACTAGGTTCACTTTGGGAATAGCTTTGTTCGGCTCGTTAAGGTGATTAGGGTTCTCCATGACAATCTGCATCGTATAAATATCTCGTATTAGTATTAAAAATAATTACATAATTATACATTTAATTCAAATAATGAAAATTTTCATATTATAACATATATATTTTTCCATATATATATATATCGATAAATAATTCCTTCTCATTCTTGTCCATTGGTAATTCGAAGATCTCGCTTGCACAGTTATAGTTAAAAGATTTCAAAAATCCTTTTGTTCATTTTTTTTAAAAATCTTTTGTTCTCTATAACTTAAGCTCTGATACTAATCTATCACACCCCCAGTTTCATATATCTCAGCGGAAGGGTCATTTGGGGTGCTACGTCATAATATAACAAACTCAAGCATAGGAAACCGACTCGAAAAGAGACGTTTAATTACATTCATTCCAGAAATAAAAGATTTACATCATAGTACTATATTGTTCATAATTGCATACAACATTTTTGCCATATCATCTTCGGCATGAACTTTTATTTAATAGGCCTTCAAAACATTTAGATTTCCATAAGCGAGAACCAAATTCTCCATCGTCGAATTACCTTCAAAGACCTGAGATAAAACATGCTAAAACGTCAACAATAATGTTGAGTGAATCCATAGAGTTTATATATATATATAAACAATATAATTTCCGAACACAAGTATCATTTCTCAATATTCATCAGGATATAACGATGTGGCCAAACAAAGTTATATCGGGGGATCATTTATAAGCCTCATGACATTAAACGTTACCATCTCATTATGTTGGGGTTCCTAACAAGGTATGCCTAATATTCCACCTCGCTTGTGCTGCATAATATTCTATATACAACGCATTCCGTTGTGTATTATTCCTGACACTTGCGGGATAGCCCAGTTCGTCACGGATTGGAGGTGGCAGCCTCCAAATAGTACTATTTCATGTATAAGCGTCTACCATTTCCCGGTAGTTAACAATTCATGATTTTCGCAGGTCTTTTATCTAGCGAGTTAAGCTAACATATAATAATAATCGAGGCAACTAGCAAACAATCTCCTTTGTGTTCTATTTTAAAAACAAGCATGTTATCTCCCTCGACGGGGTTTTAAACAATTTAAAGTGTAAAAATGCGAGGCTATGAACTCACTTGGTGATGTCGGAAGAGAATATCGATAGATAAGAACTTCGGGCGTAAGCGCGTCGGTCAACCGAGACCTATACAAATTGTAACGGGTCTTAGGTTTCTAGTCGATAAAATTTAATGATGACTCGTAAAATAAATAAGTATGTATATATATACATGTATTTTATATGATGATCATGACCCAATGATTTAATTATTTCACACTTAGGTTTTTCTAGATTTTTAACTAGTTTCTATTTGCCATTTTTACTCTTATGGTCCAATATATCCCAAAAAGCCCAATAGGTCCATAAGCAAGTCCATTAAGTGTTTAGGTTGATATTATTAACCCAAGACCAGGTCTTAGCCCATTAATTATGCCCAAGTGGGTTGGGCTTAAAGCCAATTGCATATAGTCTAATTTGTTACATTGGGCCTAGTGGCCCAATAAGGCCTTATGGCCCATTTAAGCTTATAAATGGCTCTTGTTATAATTTTTCGGGTTCTCGATGTTGGGATACTTTTATTATCAGTATGTTAGCCTTTTAAAACTTCCAATAAGTGGGTCCTACCACCTCGGGTTTTAGTTACAAAAATCGCTTTACATAGTATAGTGTTCGGGTAGTAGTAAATTTTGTATACTTTTATGTTTACGTAAATAGTCATAATTTATAAACCGTAAATGGTATAATTGATGTATCTATATGGTTAGCTTTATATTTAAGTGTACTTTACAGATCCAAAACAATTTTTGTACTTAGTTTAAGTATACTTATACATATGAACAATTTACTACATAAAGGTGAAGTTATAAATTCGGACTGAAATCTCACTTTCACCATTTTTGATGCCATTTACAAACCATAAAGAGTTGGTTGACTATCCAATTGATTCAGAATCTACGTGATTTTATATAGGTCTCATAGTTTTAACTGTAAACCACCAATCACGTAAATGTGACGTTTTATACCATCTGTACAGCAAGGTCAGAATCCACTAGTTTTGGTGTTTTGATCATATCTCACTCAATATTCACTTTTTAGAAATCATTCAATTTGCCAAGTGTCCACAATAGGATTATCTACAACCTAATGTACTCAAATCCAACCTCAAACCTGTAGAAATTTATAAACTAATGTTCATTATAGATAAACCTAAATTCATATTATTATTTCATTGTTTTAATGTCTATTTTAAGCTTATAATTAACCTCGATCTTATACATGCATGGCTTTTTTATTACATTGATCAGGCAAATATATACATGTACATATACATTTGAAAATCAAAAGAGAACATAAACAAAACTCATGAGATTTTACCATAAGAAATATGAAGAAAATGATCAAATGATCAAAACAATAACAAAGCTTCAATCTTCAACTTGATCTTCACCCAAAATAATTTTTTATCACCATTTTATTTACCCAATAGACTTTATAATAACCCTTATAATCTCAGCCCCAACTTGTGTATAACCTTCTTGAATACTCCTTTAAATCACCACAAAAATGCAAGGATTATACTTGGATATCATCTTTACCAGTGTGCTTATTATTTGATCTTCAAAATTTTTATGGATTGGTGTTTTTGGTGTGTGTGTGTGAAATTGTTGGTCAAAATAGGTTTAAGTATGTAAGTGGAGTTTAGGACAAGTGTATAATGTAGTGGGTTGGATTAACACTAAGAGGACACATGCTCTCTTGGTGATGCCACCCCTTTGCATGGTGAGATTAATGGGATAAGTAGTTTACTACTTGTCTCACTAATTTTTTAATGCCATGTATTTTCAAAGTCCGATATTTAAAAAGGTACGATGTATGTTGTGGTTTTCGTAAAAAGTAAAAATAGTACGAGATACGAAAAATAAAAACGAATGCAACAAAAATATTTCTATGGCATTTTGAAAATATAAGCGTCGATGCTTAATGTAGAATTCTTCAGTTCCTTGTAAACGTCGCTTAAATTTACAAATGTAGCCATAATTCACCCGGTTAGTCGTGAGTTCATATCTCAACATAAAAATGAAAAATATAATTAATACTCGAAAATAAAATAACGACCTGAAATTGAAGGATTGTCATAAAGAGTGTCACCCTCGAAAATGATGTAAGTATTAAAAGATGAGCAATTAAGAACAGGTAAAGAAAATAAAAATCATTGCAATCTTCTTCGGTGGCAAAATCAACTGCTACAAATATGCATTTGGGCCGCAAACTATTATCATACACCTAAGGGATAGATATATAGAAATATGGTAAGATGTGATATCATCTAACGATCAGAAACTGATAAAAATTCCATCATACTCACTTGAATGTTGCTAAGAATTACATGTCGAAGAATGTGGAAAAGCTTCCATATTCCATAAAAGAAATAGATGTACTAAAAATATAAGTTTCTTTAATCGATAATAATTGACTAAGTAGTCTATGGTAAAAGTATGTGCTACCATTTAGCTTTTTCCTACTGTGCTGCAAACAAAGAGAGAATAGGAAGTTTACATTTGTTAGTAGAATAAAACATCTTCAAATCAAACTTTATAAAGAAGTGATATGCAATAATAATATAAGCCTATTCTTTTACCTTCCACTGTGTGAAAGTCTCAATTTCCATTCCATAGACTGCCTGCAATAGCTTCTCAAAAGTTGGTATCACTTGGATGATTGAACATTTATTTTTGCAACTAAAGTAATTAAGTAGTGTAAAGTATTTTAAGCTTCCTCAAAAGATAAACCTTTGCTTGTGTTGTCGCTTCACGATCAAGAAGATAGGTAGGGACAACACCTTATTGAACACCATTATCAAACTTGTGTCTGCTTGATGATTCTTCATGCCTCAAGAAAGTCACCTATGTTGATAACAATGGCGCCATATCAAGTGTTTGGATAAAATTACTTATCTTCTTATAATTGAAATGGACGGTGTAATGAGAAGTCCTAAACACCCCCTTTGTTTTGCTTGCGGATAAGCAGTTGTCAGTAGTGTGTTTGGGATTACTTCTCTGTTTTAACTCTTTATAGCAATGCAATAAGAAAATACACTTAAATTGAAAACTTATATACACCTTTAGACCTAGTGGCAAACTTATATAATCCCTTAGTTATTAACACCAAGCCACTGGTTGATTTTTAATGTCAAACCTGACACTTCTAAAGTGTAAAACAAAGTCGTTGTTAAGTTTATTGATACAATACACTGAATATAGATCAGTTATAAAAATAAATGTAGATACATGTAATCTTATGATCAAACCAAGAACAAGAGTGAGATGTGGGTTGTGATGTTAGAGAGTGAGAATGGATGGAAAATAGATGAAGTGTATTATGATGAATGTGTAAAAATGGAACAACCAACCCCTCTCCAAGGCTAGGAGAGGGTTTATATACTTCCTATAGGCCGACCCATGGGCTATGATGGGTTCCCAATGGGTTTAGGCCGGGAATAGATTACTATCTAATCATTACATAAACTAGAGCTAAGGGTGACTATTACAACTTGGAGTGAACGAAAACTTTTTGTGTTTCCAACAATTCTCCCCCCTAAAGGAGGTCACTCCAATTTACAAAACTTTAAACCTAGCATACTATGCTTCATCTCTAGTCTTTAGCTCGTACTCTTGACTTTCTCTTGTGAATATGTTGTAGTGATCATTGATTTCTGGATTGAGCTTGTTCCTTGAACTTGTATTTGACATTGTGATCTTGAGCAACTTGAGATCATCGACCAATCATAATCTCTTCGCCATCTTGAAACTTTGCCATCTTGTGAACTTGCGACTTCTGGACCAACATGCTCATACCTTTCTTGATTTGTTGATTTGGAAAGCTTTAATGTTGCATCTTTCTTGAAATTCTTTAACTTTAACACTTCGTCACTTCGAGAAAGACGTTCGGTATCAGAGTGACGGAAACTTCTTTGAAATTCTTTGACTTTAATACTTCGTCACTTCAAGAAAGACGTACGGTATCAGAGTAGCAGAAGTCTTGAAACATGTACTTGAGCTTTCATGATGTCTTTATGTTTTGTCGGTCGGGTATGAGCATGTGGCTATGGATCTTGTGAGTCAGCTGGATAGAACCTCCTCCCCTTCTTAAATAAGCATGCATAAAAACAGTTCAGCTATTATAAGATGGGGGATGAATATGGCTTGTCTTCGCCCAGGTTTGGTTGGAGTAACTTCAAATCCGTGATGAATCGACCTTGTGCTCAGATGATTCAATTTAAGAAGAATCTTTCTTGAAGGATTTCCAGCTGTAGTATTTAATCTTTCTAAAACATAAGTTATTTGATTATCGTACTCAGAATGTTCTCATTATGGAACGTCTCAAGCGACAGCACGATAGAGAGTGACCTGTGAGTTACTATCCACTACTACCCACAGATTGACTTGCAGACTACCAAGTGATTGAAAAATAATCGGAGTATTCTCTTGCAAAATTGTTTTTGTTGACACATCGAGGGAGTGTTAATCATTTTAAAAATTCATTAAAAACGTCTGATCCATTTCCTGGAATAAGTTGTTTCTTTAGAATGCACCATCGTTTTCTTTTCAGTTGTCACAAGCTCTGATTAATAAGAATCGCACAAGTCACCTACCATGAGCTTGTTTGATGTTGGCTCAAGCAGGATTTCCATCTTCATCGTGAATACTTAAGTATCACTCGGATGTTCTGGCAAAACCACAAGGATCGTGCGTAGGACTCTAATGATATTACTTGATATTCACATTGTGTGAGATAACAAGTTAAATTATGACAAGTGTCCTAATGAGATTAATGGATGATCTCTTTTGGCTATTGACTCATTAGTGCCTCTTTTATTTCTAAGTGATTGGAGGCTGGAGCTGAGTGCCACACCTTTTCTTGTCAACTAACTCGGAGTGAGAAAGTCAATAGAAATGAGTGTATCTCCGTGAGTTTTGAAACAAAGTCTTTCTGACTTTGAGTGGCTGGGAGGGGTTTGTGCATAGCGTCACTGGGTCCATGACTGTCTTCAATGTCAGACAACACCTAAGTGTTTCTAACAGCATATGTATTGACCCGGTTTCTGCCTAAGTGTATGGAGGGCTTCTTTCTTTTCACCCTTTATCCTTACATTTCTTTTTCATTCTTCAACCCCTTCAATGCTTACCGAGACTTCATAACTAACACCTTGTTGGGTTTGTTCCAATGTTAGCTCCCTCTCAGTCGGCATTATTCCTGATTCTTACTTTCTCACCTTTTTAATCATACCTAAGGACTTCTACACTAACTAGTGGATATCCCTGGGTAGATCCCTCTGGTTCTGGCTGGATCATGGGATTTGAATACCTATACCTAACCACCTTATAACTCCATAAAATTAAGTACATGGTCGGTCTTTTAGGGTATTCCATCACCATTACAAACCAAAATCATTGAAAAATTCATTCAAAGTGTCTGATATGAATATCAAAAGGTTTACACTTTCATGTTTTAATCATCACTAAAAGCTCCCCCTTAACATGTGCATCGTAATCGTAGTACATGCTAAGTGTGAAGTGCATCGAGTCCATTTTAATTGATTACTTCTGTCAATATACATTAAGTCTAGGTTAATATCACATTTTCTCCCCTTATCCAAAATGTTAATCCCTTGATATTTTGGATATCAATTGATTAACCGTTCGGGGACAAAATGATGTATTCTAGCATAATGGAACCTATTCTTGCTCCCCCTCAACTTTTGAGGGTTTATAAGATGGTGTCGAGTACAATTATTTGAAAGATTTTGAATTTACTAAGAAATTCTTGAAAAATTTGTACTCGAGCACATCTTATTTTTCACCAAAAATCTACACGCTTATTAATCATATTCACATGTTATTATATTCGAAGATATGACTGATAGATGAGAACGTTCACTACTGATGAAATCATTTGGTCCTTTGTAGCAGTCCTGAGTACTGTAATTTGAAAGATTTTGAATTTTCTAAGAAATTCTTGAAAATTTGTACTCAATCACTATTTATATTAGCCTATAATTAAGTCTACACTACACATTTATATATTCACAAGATTATGTATGAGACAGGACCTGAAAATGTTCAAACCGAAAATGACATAGTCATTTTGTCCATGTAAGCAGTCTGTAGTCCGTCTCGATACTCTCCTTTTGGAAGTTGTCTTAGCTTCCCCTTGAATCAGCAATCCTTTCTTGAGTAGGTTCATAGCCTTCTTGCAATTTGCATTAAGAATACTTGAAGTCTGACGCCCAAATCGATGAAGTACACAATTAATTTGAAACCGTAACACCAAAGTCAATTAAGTCCCGGATGTCTAATTTCTCTTAACATGATAGTGATGATATGAATTGAAACACCAAAGTCAACTAAGTCCCGGATATCTCAATTATTCCCTCTCAGTAGACGAACTGATAACACCTAAGACAACTAAGTCCCAAATGTACACTTTTCTTTCTATCGGATACTGACTAACTAGAGGAATTATCATGCTTATCATACCAATATGTACCTCTTTGATCAAATATTTCTACTCCTTTAAAAACACGCTTGGTGATTGACTGTTAAAGGAAGCATTAATTGAATCAGTAACCAATCTTCTCACGCTCTAATCAATCTTCTGACAACACATTTCCCTGGTATCTCAACTGATGCATACCATAAATGACAAGATATCTCTTCTCCTATGTGGTTGGAATAGCGCACCGGAAAGTAACACGATAAAACACTGATTTTCTCTGCGGATAAGACATTTGTCTTCCCGGAATGGCCTACAATTAAATAAGGCTATGGATTCTATCACGTGTAGTTGTTGTACCTTTCAGTGTATTTACTCCTTCCCCTTGATGTTTTCGATACCTCAGAATCAGAAAAATCTTATATGCACACATGCTTGAGATCGTGTTCGCAGAATTAATAAACTTAAATCTATCCCGTGAGAATCAGTTTCAAGGCTTTTTAAACTACGAAAGAATTTCCAAACATTCCTAAGTCTTTTTACAAACTATGACGCGTTGGCAATATTAGTCGTATGTAGTTTAAAGCCTGAATTCACTAAGTCTTCAATTGCAAATAAGTCCCTAAAGTTTGAAGCAAATGACATCTAAGGCACATGTAGTTAATATGAATTAACTCCCTTTAAATTGTTATCTGTCATTATCAAAAACTTCAACTGTTTAATCCTTGACTTATTTTGAAAGACCGTTTAAAAGATTATTTGACACTTTCTCCCCCTCAAATAATGACCCGTTTTCTATTTAAAGAGCTGTAGTCATTGTTTGAGAGGTCGAATTATCTTTGAAAATCTTTTCGTGATTACTGAAAATATTGATTCATTGTGAAGACAACTTTTTCCCAATTGAAATAAGATTTCTCTTATTTTGACAAATAAATGCACTGAAACGTACACTTATTCTTATGATGCATGGATATGAAATAATCCATGCCCGGGAAAAATTAATTACCCGTTGTCTGGAACAGCTGTCTTTTCGACGACATGCGTTCCTCATTTTGAAAAGCGGGTTGCAGTCAGAAATAACTGCAAGCCATTGTCATGAGCTCAAAACTTTGAATGTTTTGTTAGAGTAGCTCAATACCGAAAAGACTTCTCTTTTCGTTGCTAAGGAAAAATGCACTGAGACGTGTATTTTCCTTTACGATGAGGCCCGGGTTATGTACAGAAATGTACATAAGCCATATTTTTTTTATATTTACAAGATGATGTTTGATGATAATATCAAGCAGTTACGTTTGTCAGAACCTCCAGTTCTGCTGGAGTCAAACATCTCATACCAATCCTTCTGACAAGATACAAAAACCGATCCACAGGAAGGGCTTTCATAAATTAATCAGCTAATTGGTATTCAGTTCTGACAAAATATAATTTAATAATATCATTTTCAACCTGTTCCTTTATGAAGTGATACCGAGTATGGATGTGCTTTGTATGAGAGTGATGTACGGCTTTGCATGAGATTGCTATGGCTGACTGAGAGTCGCAATACAACGGTATTTTGTTGTAGTTGAAGCCATAATCTTGAAGCTGTGTCCTCATCCACATTACTTGAGCACAACTTGCAGATAACGCCACGTACTCTGCCTCTGCTGAAGACATTGCAGTGCAGTTTTGTTTCTTTGACATCCAGCTTACAAGTTTATCACCAAGGAACTGTATCCCTCCAGAAGTGCTTTTTCGAGTATCAAGGCATCCGGCATGATCAGCGTCTGAAAATGCTGTTAGTTCAAAGCCAGAATCCTTTGGATACCAGAGTCCCATGTTAATGGTACCCTTTAGGTATTTAAAGATTCTTTTAACCTCCTTGAGGTGCTTTTGAGTTGGTCGTGCTTGATAACGTGCACAATAGCATACTGCTTGCACTAAGTATGGTCTTCTAGATGTCAAGTACGTGAGTGACCCGATTTTACTACGATAATCAGATTGGTCTAAGGGTTCTCCACTCAAATCTACATCTAGTTTGGGTTTTGTAGCCAATGGTGTACCAATGGAGTGACAATTGTCCATATTATGCTTTTTCAGAATTTCTAAAGCGTACTTGGCCTGATTGATAAAAATACCTTTTGGGGGGACTGGGGGATCTGACGTCCTAAAAGAATTTCTCTCCCTCTAAGGACATTTCAAATCTACTGTGCATTAACTTTTCAAATCTTTTTGAATATTTAGGGTTTGTAGACCCAAAAATTATGTCATCAACGTAAATCTGCACAAGTAGAATATCCTCCCCGTATTTTATCTTGAATAAAGTTGGGTCAATTGTACCTTTAGAAAAGCCTTTGGACATCAGGAAGTTTGATAGTTCATCATACCAGGCTCTTGGAGCTTGCTTTAATCCATACAAAGCTTTCTTAGAAGGTCAGATTTTTCTGGATGATCTGGATCAATGAACCCTTCCGGCTGAGCAACGTAAACCTCTTCCTTCAGTGGACCATTAAGAAATGCCGTTTTCACGTCCATCTGATAGATTGGAAAGTATTTGTGTGTATGTGTGGGCAACAAAAAATCCGAACTGCTTCCTAGCGGGCAAACTGGAGGCAAATATTCTTCATAATCAATACCCTCTTCCTGAGCATCTACTTTAGCACAAGTCGTCTTTGTTGCGAATTACATACTGATTTCATCCTTTTTGTTCTTCCATAACCAATTAGCATAATAGCATCTTGCCAATGGTTTGTCGACGAGTTCCAGCGTTTAGTCTGTCGAAACTGATAATTTCATCCCCCATGCATTGCTTGATCAATGCAGATCAGCCATTGCCTCCTTAATGTTCTTCGGTTCAACAATACTCACCGTGAGCGGCGAACCTAAATTTCTGGATTGCGGCAAGTCTGTCTTGTTTGAACTGGCATGGTTGGATTCCACGAACTTGTTCTAAATGGATGATCTTGGTCATCGTAATATGGACGTTGTGGTTGAAATGAATCCACATAGGTTGTATTCAATGTTGCGTGAGGAAAGACTCACAATTTTTGTACCCTGGACAAAAAGGATTATAAATTCATCTTTTGAAATGATGCATTCGGTGCTTGTTATTGTTGTTTTTTCAGGCTTGACCGTGTGTTGGATTGATATTCTTCAAGTAAAGGACTAAAGAGAAATTCCAACCCTTGTTGTGATGAATCTGTCTTCTCTGCTGTAGGAACAACATTTTGTCTTGGGGGCACGGGGTCAGAGTTGTCATAATCTGACGCCTTTTGTCCTTGAGGAACGAGGCCTGAAGAGACATTTTCAACAGACATCTCTTGTCGTTGAGGCGTGAGGTCTGAACGGATTTGATCAGACGTCATTTCATGAAGCACGGGTCCTAAACTGCTATGATCAGTAGCAATGAATTAAGGCACGGAGCATACCCAATACAAAACAACAACACACAAAAAATCAAAATGGGTCTGACAAAAGTGTTTAGAAACATAAACTATCTTTGAAGATTAGTAGATCTCAACCATACCGTTTCACACCGAATGGAGTTGGATTTTCATTTGCGTCAAAGTAGCTCCAAATGGCATGTTCTTGTAGTTGACTTTATGTTGAAATTGGACGAGAAGGATCGCCAATAACATTCTTTAATGAGTGATTCTTTGTCAACTTAGTGATAGTATTAAACAGTTGAATAAGATGATGCAAATTTAATGGAATGACCCCTTGTCAATTAGTTTCTTCAAAACTAGAGTTTGAAGAAATATTATGAAGGAGGGGTGCATTATTAAATTATGCATTTTGATATCCATGAATTTATTCTCCAACACCTTGATGAGTGACTTGAGATTGAATTTCCTGATTTGTTGGTGAAGTACTAGTAGATTGTTCATCTTGATCAATGTTTGATGAAGGTGAACCAACTGGATCAACAGCTCTTGAAGCAACAATAGCTACCGGATCTGGGGAAACAGTTCGTGGTGGAAGATTATAGTACTCATTAAACAATGGTTACAACAGGATCTCATAGTCTTTCTTGGATGGTGGAACATATGGTGTTGGAGAAACTGAGATTTGCACGAGTCCTGAACTGATGTATCCAGGAGTCATCAAAGAAGGCGCAGGTCCTGAACTGATTTGCACAGGAGCTGTGACTTGACCATTTCAAGAACTAAAAATGCTTTGATGTAGTGCGGGATGTTGGTGGTGAAGTGGTAATGAATGATTCTTTGACAGGGGGGGAGATATGGTTTAGGAGATGAGAGATGATGATGAAGTATCAGTAAGGAAAGATGAAGAACTTGTTGGATAGGACCCAAACTGGACCATGGATTCAACTTCGGGTTTCCTAGTAGTTTTTCCTTGGTTCATCTTTTACTTATATATTTCTTAGGATCTTGCTGAGTTTTTCCTCATTATCATTCCCTGCATTATCATCTCTGTCAAAATATTCACTGACCACATCTGCTTCCCACTAAAGAATTAGCTTTTCCTCATCAGGAACCCCTGGCTTGGATCCAGTTCCTTCACTTGAGGCTCTAGTATGTTACCAGTTCCTTCATTTGAGCCTCTAGTTCCAGGTTATCTCTTGCTCATTTTCTTGCTTTCCTTAAGAGCTTTCATTATGTCAGCATCCTCTTATTCAGCAGGAGTAAGAGTTTGAATACCCTTGAGCTTCTTAGACGAATCAGAAGACCTCTTCTTTGACACAATAAAGGAATCTCTGAAATCAATACCAGACTATCTTCTTTGTGTGGGCTCGGGTTCAGATTCAGCATATGCATCAGACTTGTGTCAGTTGATATGGATGTGTTTGGCATTGTGTCAGTGATCTGCCATCCAGTTGAGGTAAGAGCTGGATGTTGTTTGGAAGCAGATGCATCAGACTCCCGTGGTTTCTTCGAACTTTGCTCATCATCTTTTGTAGGAGGTTGAGCTGACCCAGAAGCACCTGAATCGTGTCTTCTCCTTTTTGATGACTTACCCTGGTTTGATCCAGCTGAAGGGCCTTCATCATCATCATCGTCTTCATCATCATCACTGTCATGCTTTCTTTTGTGGTTTTTAACCCTGTCTTTAACCTCCTTATCCATGGCATCTTCATCTGCTATTAATGCTTCCATAAGAGCATGGTATAGATGGTAGTTGGCAGGATTTCTATTTGCAGACTTGTTCTTATTCATGTGTTTGAAGAGAGCACTCTTTAGATCAAATTCTTCAAGATCAACTTTATCAGTTGACCTGATGGAGTAAGTTGAATCTTGTTTCTCCTCACCTTGTTCCCTTTTGATTCTGATAATCTCCTTTGGACTCTTTTCAGATTCTTGATTCTTGATGGACTCTGGGCCAGGCAGCGCAGAGTATTTCTCGATTAAATCTGCAGTGTGTTGTTCGAGAATCTTAAGGAGAGCATCATCAAGTTTTGTTCCTAGATATTTATCAACAACCGTAGGAACTTGGGATTTGATTGAAGCCAAAACATCGGCAGAGTGATCAGTCTTCTTGACTTCAGACATCTCTTGCTCCAATCTTGCCACTCTTAGCTGAAGGGAGATGAATGGAGTGATTTCAGGGAGAGATGTGATGATTGTTGTAGCTTCTGTGTTGATTGGTGGAGGAGTGACCAGTGATGACGGCTTAGTAGATGAGACATCTGTGAAGGGAGCAATCACTGGAGGAGTTGATGTTACTGTCTGATGACTTGGATCAGGTATGGTGGAATCAGACTCCTCTATAACTTTAGATTTCTCCTGATCATCTTCGGTTAGTTTGTCATAAAGAAATTGATCCCCAAAGTTATAAGTGTCATCGAAATTTTTCATGGAAGACATAGAACCAGAATGACTTTCTGGATTTTCTTCGATGACACGTTCGTCTGTTATGAGCTTCAGGTTTTCATGAACCTTTAGGTAGGCTGTCGCGAGGAATTCATCATCCATGTGCTCAGGGTTTGATCCAGCAAGAGACACATGTAATTTTCCAGAGTTTGATCCCGTCTGGTCTTCTTGCATGGGCTCAAGGTCTGGTCCAGACACAATTCTTGCATGAGTAGCATGAACTTCTCTTGCAACAGCATCTTCAGCTTCAGTTAAGCTGATAGATTTACCTAATTCCAAAGCTAAGTCTGGTTTAGGGACGATGTCGTCATGCAGGAGTGATCTCTAAGGCCTTCCGAAAAAGATCAACACTCAGAGTAAACCATTTTTCATAAAGTTTGAAAGCTATAAACCCTAGTCTTTGCATCATGAGTCAGAGTATTCCAGAACAGCTGAGTGTAGATAGAAGGGAATTTGCTGATGCAGTGAATGCCCTAATGACGTTTGTGTTCTTGAAATATCAACTGAAATGTGGAAGATAGGATTCTTCTGCAACTTCTGTAGATCTTAGAGAAGGTTTCCCTTTCCAATCTGTAATTGTTCTGAGGAATGAAGGATCTGTTCATCTCATCTTGTAGGTTCAGGTGCAGGAATATTCTCTTCTGCCATCGCATCTGTTAAAGAATATCAACAGAGATAGACAAACATAGCATATAATCAACGTTAGATAAAGATGTTCGCCTTGAGTTTGGGACATTAATCGTCCTCCTTGAGGAGAAGTTCTTGTTTGAGCTTCATCACTTCGCAACAAGTTGGAAAGCAGAAGGCAGTGACAGCAAAAATCAGATAACCTTTCCCTTCTAACTTTCTGTAGAACTTACACTTGGAAGATTTCTTTGACGTGGAGAGAGTTGGCTTGATTGTTGACTGGTGTGGTGGTTGTGGGCTTTTTGGGTGTATCGCAGACTTGTTGCAGGTTGCACGCATGGCACTTTTCTGAGGGTTTTTTCTTTGTATTCTCACAACCTTTCCAGATACTTGGGATAATACAGGATTGTTGAATGGCTTTTCCGTTAATTCAGGATCGGGAATATCAGTCTCAAACACTTCAACTGACTCACCTTTAGACAGAACTAGATTTTCCTAATAAATAATCATCTCCGGTATGATGATCAGCAGAATCAGGACTTCGATGGATGTTGTTATTGCTTTCCAATAGTAGAATTTCACCTAGGAGAATCGTCCATAAGGAGTGAGGAGAGGAGTTACTTTCTTCTTTGGGTTCTTCAGACTCTGTCTTTGTGCTTGCCCTTGTGTGAGACAAAATGTCTGATCCTTGAGTAAACTTCTCCTAACAGCTCTACATGATCAACATAGATTGAGTGACATTCCCCACAGCATTTGCAGAACGGTGTCTGGTTGTTTTTCAACTGCCAAAAGTTCTTTCTGTCAAGCACTGGTTGATTAAGGATAGAATTTCCCTCCATGTTTGATACACATAATTCAACCAGCCTGTATTTGGAGACAATTTCTACAGTTCAGGATCCCCAGCTCATTAACAAAATCAAATCACAGTTGTTACCAGACGAGGTAACTCAAACGGTTGACTGGGTTGACGGGAAGTAATTGCTAATGCCTTTCTGAGAAGATCAGCACTTAGTTGAACCATCTGTTCATCAACTGACAACTATAAACCCCCAGTCTTCTCGTTATATGACCATTGGTTTCAGAACTGTTGCAGTAGTAGTAGGAACAATTTGCTGAGGCAGTGAAGTGCTTGGAAAATTGGTATTACTCAGAGGATGTCCAGACTGATATCTAAAAGTATGGTTTCGTTTGAATCTTTTGTGCGTGAAAGAAGTTTCCTTTTTCCCGATTGTTTAACCACTGAGAGCGAGGTACAATCTGGCTCATCTGCTCTTGTAGGAGGTTGAGCGAAACATTTTGCTCAGCCAATAAATTCTTCAAAAGAGTATTTAACAAAAGAAGACAAACATTTAAAAACGAAGTTAGAAGAACGTTAGCAGTGTAAAAGTCATGTAACTGCGCGTTTGATTAAAACATTGTAACGCTGGTTTGATTAAAATCTACCAAGTTAACCAACAGGAATCAACTACTTATTAACTACCGCCGAGGGTTAGAAAAGCAACTGGGACATTCGAAGGGGCTTATAGATTATTGGCACAATAATGGGCCAAAATATGAAACTTAGCCCCAAACCGCTGCCAGGCAGAGATGCACACTCCCTTTAGTGAGAATTGAGCAAACAGCCGCGAAAAGGAGCGGGTTGAATATTTTAATAAATAAAAATATTCGACCAAACCGCCGAGAGACGGCGGTTTACCTGTTGGATTAAAATAATAGAAAAATTATGGTAACTCGCTGTTTAGACAACCCGCTGTTAGACAACCCGCCATAGAGGCAAACCCGTCTTGTTAGGCAACCCGCTGTTTTAGGCAACCCGCTGTTTAGCAACCCGCCGTTAGTCAAACCGCTGTTTAAGCAACTCGCTGTTGATCAATCCGTCTTGTTTTGTCCCAACCCCCGTTTAGCCAACTCGCTGTTGTCAATCCTCTGGTTGTCAACGCCGCCGTTAGGTAACTACGCTGTTGTCAACCCATCGATAGGACAAGAACATCACTAGAGTCAAACCCGCCGTTTAAGCAACCCGCTGTTGGCCAACTCGCTATGAATCAACCCGCCGTATGAACCAGCGGGTTGAGTAATTTATTAATAAATAATAAAATAACCAACTCGCCGTTAAGAAATACACGCAACTCGCCATTCGGGCCGGTTTCTTAAGATTCAAACCCCGCACCTCCTATTTCAATACTAATCACATCCTAAGGCATTCCTATGCTATAGATATACATTGCTACCATTCTTTACATCAAACACACATATATCTACTTTTTAAACTACAACCCGCCGTTAAGAATCAAAGGTAACTCATTCACTAATGTTTGAGATAGAAAACCACACATCAAAACTCATTAATATATACCTTATGAACACTTCCCAGCAACTAGATCACACCATACATCACTACATTGCTGTACTCATCTTAAAATGACCCTAGAACTATGTTTCTACAACATTTCTTTTTAATGTGTTTCCATTCGATTCCTTTGAATACACACTAAATAAATGATAAATTAAGACCGATACATACCTTTGCTCGAAACACTGGAAATCGGCGATTTGAGACTTGGTTCTTGGCGGCGAGTTGCGAGTGTGTGTATGTGTTTTTTCTTTGACTGGTTTTCGAAGGTTTGACCAAATGGCAACTCGCCGCCCTTTTAACACTCTCAGTTAGAAACTTGGCAATTTAGTCCTTAGGTTTCCATCTCTTAATTTTTTTTCAAGTATTTCTAAGGCTTTTCTAAGATTAGGCAATTGGCCAAATTAGTCCCTTATTGGTTAATAAGGCTAGGAAAAACCAAAGAGCACATGGCTTTTTGACACCCTATCATTATACAACAATAATAACTTTGACCTTTTGAGTTTAAAATTAATTAACTCCCCTTCAAATATTAACCCATTAGAATACAACCACCATCTTATAATTACACTTTCATAGCCCCCAACAGTCTTTTTAGAACCCCTTAGATTTTTCACATTCACTCTCCCCACAAACAACGACCCCCGGTTTCTATGAAAAGGCAGTAGTCGTTGATTGAGATGAAAAGATCAGGCGAACAGCTCCACATAAACCATTGAATTACTATACTCCCATAAAGCATGGATATAAAGTAATCCATGCCCAGACATTAAACCGGGTTGCAATTTGAAGTAATTGCAAGCCTTTTAGTAATCCAAATGACTTAAAAATATTTCGTTAAGAATTTATTATTATTAATTATTTTTATTTTTTTTTTGAAACCTATGTACAAAGTATACATAAGGCCATTTGGTTCTAACGACCCATCGCTCTTTCTGAAGACGTTTGAGAGCTTCGCAGGTCAAACTCTTCATGCCTAGGCGTGAAGAAGAAATTGTGAACCGTTCTCTTTGGTAAAGCCTTGGAGTGAGGATGTCTTGCAAGTTGATAATTCGTTTCCACAAGTAGAGTTCAACCACGCCTATTTTTCCTCTTGCTTCTCGATGAAATGTGCCGTAGCAGTGTTAGAGCGAGTGTGCTGGACGATGTTACAGCAAAGAGCCATTAGGGCACTTTTGGTTAACAAGTACAGAGGGATTTTATTGAAGTCAAATCCGTAGTCTTGAGCTGTGATCGCATCCAAAGGATTTGAGCACAACATCCAGACATGGCGATGTATTCAGCCTCTGTAGTTGATATTGCCGTGCTTCTTTGCTTCTTTGATGACCAGCTAACCAATCTATCTCCAAGAAACTAAGCACTTCCCGACGTACTTCTTCTTGAATCTTGACATCTCGCGTGATCCCCGCGTGCATCTGCATAAGCTGTTAGTGACATGGCGTTGTCCTTTCGATACCAAAGACGCCATGTTAATGGTTACTTTCAAGTACCAACAGAACACGTTTGATAGCTTTCAAAGTGCTTTTGGTAGGGCTTAGCCTAATTCTAGCACACATGCAAACAACGAATACAAGGTCGGGTCTACTGGCTGTAAGGGTACACATTAGGGAGCCATCCATGTCCTCAAAATGCTAGTTTGTCAACTGGAATCCCCATGTGATCCTCGTTTCCAATTTCAATCGAACCAGCATTGGGTGTATCGACAGGGGTTCCAGAGAGATCCATTTCCATCTTTCTTTTAATTTCGAGAGCAATTTTCGCTTGGTTTAATAAAATGCCTCCGGGGAACTTGAGAAAACTTTAGTCCGAAGAAAACGCATTTGTCCCATCAGTCCGACATACTAAATTTTGGGAGCATCTCTTTTGACAATGTGTTACACGCATTATGATCTTTTGAGTGCAAAAATGAATGTCATCTACGTGATACCTTTTGAACAAGTAGAAAGATGTTTCCTGAATTTGATGTGAATAGCGTTGGATCCACGGCGCCTTTGAAGAAATTGTTGGCCACAGGAACTTGAGAGTGTGTCATACCACGCCTTTGGTGCCTGCTTAAGCCATACAGAGCCTTCTTCAAGATGATAGACGTGATAGGATTTTTCCTGGTCTTCAAACCTTTAAGATGAACTGACAAAGACTTCTGCTTGAAGATCACCAATTGCAGAAAAGCCATGTTGACATCCATACTGTAGATGATCAAATTCTTGGTTGCAGCATTGGCAATGAATATTCTGATGGCCTCTATCCGTAGCAACTAGAGCAAAACGATTTCTCAAATCAATAAATAACCTTCCTCCTGATGATATCCCTATCGCAACTAACCGAGCTTGTTTTTCAGTACAACACCATACTCAAGCTTCACGGTTTGTAGATCCACTTGAGAGCGATAACCATAACATAGATGTGGGCGAGGTACTAATTCCACACTTCAAGTCGATCAAATTCGTGAATTTCATCTTGCATGCTTGAAACCATCATTCTTTTCTATCGACGCCATTTTGAAGGCTTGGGTTCGACTTTGACAAGTTCAGTATGGAAACAATCACCACAAAGCATCGGATGCTACTTGTTATTCTGGTAATACTGACGAGAGGAGGGATTGCCAACGATGTTTATCCAAAGGGGATGATCTGTGTCCATCTTCTGAGATGATCTGTGGTAATTAACTGGATAGGTTCTGCTGAATTAACAATTCCCCAGATATGATTGTGCCGAACCTGATCTCCAAGTTACAAGGTTATGTGAAATGATGAAGAACATCGGATTGATTGGGTGTCCTATCGGTGGTGGTTCTTCTTCTTCTCTTGCAATTCTTGATGTTTGGACCTGGATGATGGTATAATCGGATGTTGACTGATGAAGCACTCTCTTGTCGACGGTGCATCTTGAGCAATCGTTGTAGACAAAAGATGTACCTGGTGGAACACGAGATATAAGTTTCAGTAGCAGAAGGTACTTAGTTCATTGCCTCGAGATTGTTCAAGGTGATCATCAAACCAATGGTTGAAATAACAGCTCCACTCTTTATTCTGTTGGAATGAAGCGACCCCTGATTTGAGTTACACAGGGGGTCACGATGAAAGGCTCGGGGTCCTTAACTCAGCGTACAGGAGCCAAAATTTTGACCTGTTGCATCTCATCGAATGTGACGTGAAATTTGTTTCCATTAATCCCGAATTCTCTTATTGTAGATTCTATAGCACTTTCCTGATAGAGCATACGCAACCCAACGAAAATCCCAATGTCAACTTTGCTTGAAATTTTCCTAGATTTACGCTATCATTTGTAGATAAGCACAGAGCACCAAAACTTCGAAGAATGTAAGTAACAGGCTTCTTAATCATGCACCCAAGCTCATAAGGGTTTTGTATGACGAGTATGAATTAGTGAACGGTTTCTGGTGTAACAAGCATGGCTACTGCTTCTGCCATAGAAACATGGGTGCTTTCGAAAGAGTCATCATTGTACTGCGCTATCCACTAGTGTACATTACGTCTTCAACATCGCCGTTTTGTTAGATTCTCGAATAGACTTCGATACTTCAGCTGGAAATCCTGTCAAGGAGATTCTTCTTAAATTGAATCTACCTAATCACAGGTCGATCCTCACGGATTTGAAGGTTACTCTAACCAAACATGGGCAAATGACAAAGCCATATTCTTTCCCCCGCTTTATTGCTAACTATTTTAATGCATGATACTTAAAGATGGATGTAAAGGTACCTGATTCCAGCTGACTCGTAAGGTTCATAACCACATGCTCATACCCGACCGACAAACATAAAGACATCATGAAAGCTCAAGTACATGTTTCAAGACTTTCGCTACTCTGATACCTTACGTCTTTCTTGAAGTGACAAATTATTAAAGTCAAAGAATTTCCAAGAAGTTTTCATCACTCTGATACCGAATGTCTTTCTCGAAGTGACAAAGTGTTATAGTTAAAGAACCTCAAGAAAGATGCATTATTAAAGCTTTTCAAGATAGCATATCAAGAAAGGTATGAGCATGTCGGTCCAAAAGTCACAAGTTCACAAGACGGCAAAGTTCACAAGATGGCAAAACAAGATTATGCTTGGTTGATGATCTCAAGGTGTTCAAGATCACGTTCTCACATTCAAGTCAAGATAAAGGAACAAGCTTAAGCCTAAAGTCAATGATCACTAAATCAAATCATAAGTTAATGATCAAAGTTAAAGACTACGAGACTAAAGATAAAGCATAGTATGCTAGGCTTAAGATTTTGTAAAATGGAGTGACCTCCCTTAGGGGGAGATTGTTAGGAACACAAAAGTGTCGGTCACTTCCATAGATAACTATAGTTAGCTCGTTAAGTTAATTTTTGGAAACTTACTAAGATAGTTAGACCAAGGCCCATGGATAAGTCCATTAAGCCAAGGCCTATCCGCCCCTTGTAAGTATATATACACCTCTCCATGCCTTGGAGAGGTGGTTGGTTGGTTGGTTGGTTGGTTGGTTGGTTGGTTGGTTGTTCATTATTCACACTCATAATACAAGTTCTCTTTTATGTTCTTTCTCTCTCTAAAATGTTCATCCAACCTTTCTCTCATTAAAACAACCTCTTTCTCTCTCATCAAGTATGTTATTAGATTAGTATACAAATAAGATAAAAGACTATGTTTATTTAATCATGTATTACTTCCTAGATTGCTTCTCTTAGTGTTGTTGCCTTGTCACCCTTATGATGATCTGTGTAATTATTTCCTAAGTTATGAACAAATTACATGAACCTGTTGTCTACTTAGTATTCTGCCAGAGCAACGCACAAGTAAGGTAGTATGAAGACTATTACAAGGCCCCTAAGGGTACACTAAGTGCATGTGAAATATATTAAAAGTGGATCAACCATATTAGGAGGCAAGGTAGTATGAAGACTGTTACCCGATGGTATCTTTTCTACACAATCATGTTTTCCTAGACATATAAACAACGATACAGACAAAAGCTGGTTTTCTAAGACCTAACATGTACATCCATCACAAGAAGCAACACCACTAAGATCTACATTTTAGGTTTCATACAATCATAAATAAACACAATAGAAGGCTTAACCTAGCATGTTAATAAAGCAAGAACATAGATGAATCAAACAACACATAGACATATTGAATGATTAAATAAACCTTACTTGATTAAAACATGAGTTGGAGGAAGTACAATAGGGTTGTAGGCCCTAAAATCGTCCCTAACAGCTGCTAAACGAACTAGGGTTCGTACCCTCTTTTTATTCTAAAGTTTCACACTTAAAACCCTAAATTCGAGTTGTATATATAGGAAAAACGATGTGACAGAGTCGCGTTTTAGTCGTGACTCCTTCATGATAGAGAATATTCTAGATAATAGGTTGGGTCATGTATTCTGACACCGTCGTGAGATCTAGTAACGTCGTCTTGGTATTCGTTGTGACGGTGTCACGTTGTATTGGTGACGCTGTCTCCAGCTGTTGAGAACATTATCTTAAGTGATGTTGGTGTAGGTTTGTAGTCTTGTCCGTTTCTTCTCCAAATTAGCCCAAGTCACATGTAATTCTTCCAAATATCTTCCAAATGCGAAATACCTTAAAAGGAACGATTAAGTACCTATTTTGGGCATAAATGCACGATTTAGAGGGTTAAACAACTCCGAAAAAGTATATAAAATGACACCTCATCAAATACCCCTACACTTAAGATTTGCTTGTCCTCAAGCAAATAGACTTTTCTACCTAGACAATAATAATATAAAGGGTCATTTTACCTACTCTTTAAACCTATTTTACAACACAACCTTCTAGACCTCGCGGAATTCTTAACACCATGTATTAAGAAGATACACGATACTAACTTGCTATGATTTTATTATGCTTCATTGCTTACTATTCTTATATATATGAAAAATCTTTGCAGTAGGGTTCCCTTTTATACACCAAGGAAACCTAGAAGGCATTTCAAAAAGTAATAAAAGGATAATACATATAGTTTCCTAAAGATATCTCCTAAAATATCTCCAAGATAACTTTATTCTCTAAATCTGTTACATAACTAGAGTCTTAATCCTAAATACGACCAGTACTAACTATAGTATTTGTCACTTATACCAATTACTAACTTTAGTTCCTGTCCAGACCTAACTTCTAGTACTCGCCAGACTTAACTTAGTTCTTGCCAGAACAAACTCAATACTTACAGACTTAACTGTTATACTGCAGTATTAGTCTTTTACATATTTTACCAACAATCCTCCCCTAACTTGATCTCACTTGTAAACTTCAAGTTTCTTTACAGTGTCTTCAATTTGAGCTTCCTGAGGATGATTGTTAAATAAAACTCTTTCGAATTTTCTTGAGTGCAATTCTTCAAATCATCTCTTTTTGATCTTTGCAGCAACTATTCTTCAAAGCTTTTCAGCAACACTTCATATTAGCAACATTGACTATATGTATATCAAATCATATAGTTTGAGACTATTCTCATCACTTCCAGGTGTGTTAACTCCTGTGAGAGGTGAATCATTGAAACTTTAAATCGTTTGATGTCTCTTTAACAAGTTAGCCATTTACTCTGGATTAGTCAGTCCTTTGGCCACAGAAAGGTGCTTGTCCTTTTTGGTTGACTGAAAACATTCAACTCTCAGTACATGAAACATTAGTGAGTTGAATACCATATGGTTTTTGGCAAACCATTATATCCATAAACGGATTTGATATGCCTTTACATGTAGCCGTTTGCTCAGGACTAGTCAATCCTTTGGCACCTAGAAAAGGTAAATTCCATGGTGGATTGATTACCATGTCAACTCTTTGTACATGAAACTTGGGGAGTTGATGTACCATCCACTTTTTGGTAAAGTGTCAACCATCTAATATGGATTTGCAATTTGTCTTTACCATAAGCCATAATCTCATGGACTAGTTATGGTTTTACCACAGCCTTTACCACAATCCATAAACTTGTGGGCTAGCCAACTCTTTACTAACCAGATATGGTGAGTTGATAACCATACAATTTTTGGCAAATTGTCAGCCATTAACGGATTTGAGAAGTCTTTACCAAGATTCGTTTGCTCTTGGACTAGCCAGTCCTTATGTCTGTTAGACATGGTGGACTGATAACCATTTGTTATGTTAGTGCATAGCACCTCCACCAAGTGTTGTTCTCCTCATCTCCATTCTAACTTCATTACTTCCTAATGCAAGCTTGTTTCTCCATCATTTTCATAAGTTCTGTATTAAATTTTATAGCATTCCTATTGGTTTTCCTCCTTGAAGTTTCTTGTCCAACATTGCTTTGCACACTTTAGCAGACAAAGGATACTTTCTCTCTATTAGCATATATATATCCACAGACTCCATGTTTAAATAGTGTACTCTGCAAGCATCATAGTATCTCCAACAAATTAACCTTTGTTAACCTGGCAAACTCCAAATTGAATCTGTACTAAAGGGTTCTTCAAACATGTTCTTTAAGTATTCCCAAAGTACTTTTTCAAATTCATCCTCTGGCTCATTCATACCATGTTTTCTCATCACAATCCTGTATAGCTCTGTAAGATCATCTCTTGATATGTCAGTCAGCTTTGTCCAAATAGTCTATGTTTACCTTATCAGTTCCATTCTCCCTTACAATCTGGTATACACCTTTCCTTCCTTGCTTAATGATCTTGTAATTTGCTATACTGGGTGATTTTATAGCTACAGGAACAGGATTAATAGGGATTTTAGTACCTGAAGTAGAATCATCTTTTTCACTAGCTTCATCTGAATCTTCAGAATCATCCTTATCAAGGTATGTATGTAATCCTTTCCTTGCTATCTGTTTTCTCCTCTTTCATGTCTTCTTGGTTTGCTTATCATCTTTGTCTTCTTCAACCTTCTCCTTTGTTGGTTGAGTACTTTCATCATCAAACTTTAGCTTCATTGCAATTTTAGTTTGGAGCTCTTCACCAAATCTTTATAACTTTTCTTTGTTGCTTCAAAGTTACATAGGGACATAGGTATCCAATTTGCCTTAACCCATTTTTAAATTTCTGCTTCGCTGTACTTCTTTAAAATTCAACTTCTTCAATTGAGTTAACTTCCATGTCCCTTGATTCTTTAGAAAGTTTGACATATAGTTCCTGGGCTGTGTTTGAGTCATGGGCTTATTCCTTTTTGCTCTAGCTCTTTCCTCTGCAAAGTATTTTCTTCTTTGATTTACCAACTCTACCATCCTTTTTGCATAATCTTCAACAGTAAGATCCTTTCCAAGCACACTCTCCTTCAATTCTGCATTTGCTTCAAGCTTTGCTCTAATAGTGTCCCAATCTTCTTCAGTATAAGATTGAGCTTCAAACTGAACTTGAGCCTTCCTTTTCTTTTGTTCCTCTGTTAATTCTTGCTCTTCAGCCATCCTTTGAGCTATAAGTGAATCCAAATGAACTTGTTTGGCCACTTCTTCCTTTTCCAAAGCTTTTTCTAAAGCATCTAATCTGATAGCTTCAGCAAGTCCTGCTTCTTCTTGAAGAATTTGTTCTTTTGTCTTTCTAGAAGCTTGAGTCTCTTCTTCTTCTGTCATAGGAGCCTTTCCTTCTCTTCTACCTCTGTCTGGAGAAGGTACTGAGACTCTTATGCTATCAGTAGTAACTGGATCAATGCCAGTATTGACATCCAAACTGCCAGCATTAATCTCTTCAATACCAGAACTAACTTTAATGCCACCAGTATTAACTTTTTCAAAGGCAGACTTAACTTCTTCAAAGTCCAAACCAGTACCAGCAAATTCTTTTGAACTCTTCCTTCTCTTGTATCTCTTTCCTTTGTCAACTGACTTGATCTTGTGAACTTTTGTTAAGATTGCAGCAGCTTCTAGAGTTGTAGGGCTTATGTCTTCAACTTGTTCCTCCCCTGAAGCATTGACAGTCTTTGAGGGAGTAACAAGCTCTTGTACCAAAGAAACCAGAGGATCTAAATCATGAGTCTTCCTCCCCTGAGCCTCTGTTTCTTCCTCCTCAGAATCAGACAAAAGAACCCTCTTGGTCTTTCTCTTCAAAGCAACCTCCAAAGTCTTTACTCTGTCCACCAAAGTGAGGATAGCTTTCCCAAAGGTCTGTTTGGTTTCCTTGAGCTGCTTCTCCAAGTCACCAATCCTTGTCATTAACTAGGAAGTAGTAGCTTCTTATCTAGGTGTAGGTGGTTGTTGGTCAGTTGATGGTTGTTTAAAGGTATGCTCCATTGGTTCATGTGCAGGTGAAGGTGAAGGTGAAGGGGATGCAGTGGTAGTTTCAGCAATAGGTGTAGGTGGTGCAGGTTGAGATAGAGGTGGAATAGTTATGGCTTCAGATGGTATAGGTTGAGTTGTAGGTGGTGTTGGTTGTACCACAGTAGATGATGGTTGAGGTTGAGTGACAGATGGAGCTTCTTGTCCTGCACTTGGATCAACAATAGATAACATAACAGGCAACAAAGGTCTTGGTACCCCTTTAAAACCCCTTTTCATGTTTCCAAAAATCTTTTTGGTCAAGGTCACAGCCAGATAAGGGTGTTTGTTTTCAGTTTGTATATCCAAAATCATTTGTAGAAAACGAGGATACATCAAAAACTTTGTTTTGCTTTTCAAGTTTGCCACCATGCCATCAAAAATTAGTTTTGAAAAATTATAAACTCTGCCAGTGGAAAGACAAATCAAGGCAGTAGCAATATTGCTACCAAATTGATCCCATCCACCACTTTTAGAGCTCATACAATGTAAAATATGGTGGACTAAGAATCTCCATTGGGGTGTGAAAAATCTTTTCCAAAAGGTAAAAGATCTATTAGTAGGATACCCCATATGCCCCATCCCCTCAAAAATCTCATTGTTTGGCAACATGGTAATCCCTGAAGCATCTGCTAATTGAAGCTTACTTCTAATGGATGCCTCAGTGATTGTATACTCAATAGTATCAATAGTTGCTTTTAGCTCGAGAGTCCCATCAGCAAGAGTTGTGGCAGTATCAGTCTGCCAAAACTGTTTGACTAGGAAATCGGATAGTATGATTAACAGTTAAATGCATACCTGAGGTTGGAACCTCTTAAAAATCCACTATCCTACAACCCTGCACTTTCTCAGTATGCGCAAAAAACCCACTTGATTATGTTTGTTGCAGATATTTTAATTGAGCCATGATTTGAAAGTTGCAATAAAAAGTAGTGATGTGGACTGAAAATTACTGGGTTTAGTTACGAGTGAGGTGCTAGATGCTGGTAAAAAAAATTGAATATATCCTTTGTATAGATAAAGAAGATTTTTACTTTGATAAATGGAGAAAGTAAAAAAAGATAGTATGAAAGAGAAATCAAACTTTATCTATATATAGCTTCTCTGTGAACGACAATAGCGCCGTAAAAATCTGTAACGGTAACATTTAAACAGTGTTTAAACAGCAAAAGTCAATTTTCCCGCAACCAGCACTAACTATAACCTACCAGAATTAAAATTAACACTACCAGACTTAACTTTGGTCAACCAGAATTAAGTATGTTTCAACCTGAATTAACTCTTTTTCAACCAGAATTAAGTATTGAAGACTTACAAAACAAAGACCTTATCACACCTGCCTTACATCTGCAAATCCATGCTATTCCTGCAAGAATTAGTCTAAAACAAAGAAAAACATGCTGCAGGAGTTTGTATAGACAGAATTAACTTAAACTAACTACCCGAATTAATACTACTAACTACCAGAATTAATACTACTTAAGCCAGATTTTAGTTAAACTAACTACCAGAAGTATACAAACTATACAACTAAGCCTCCCCTTAAATGTAGCTATGGGTTTATCATACCAATACTAACCACTAAGTAATTAAACCGTGGTCCATCAAAAGGTTTAGTCAATAGGTCAGCTACATTTAAGTCTGTGTGAATTTTCTCCACACTAATGAGCTTCTTCTCATAACAATCTCTTATAAAATGGTGGCGTATCTCGATGTGCTTTGTCTTGGAATGATACACTGGGTTCTTCACAATGCAGATTGTGCTTTCATTATCAATGTGGATTTTGGTATTCATGAAATTGAAACCATAGTCCAGCAGTTGATTTTGAACCCACAATACTTGTCTATAGCAATTTGTAGCAGCTACATATTCAGCTTTAGTTGTAGAAGTAGCCACTATGGTCTGTTTCTTGTATTGCCATAAGATAAGTCTGTGTCTAAGAAATTGACAACCACCTGTTATGGATTTCCTGTCAAGGTTTGACCCACCATAATCACTATCAGAGAATGCTTCCAGGTCAAAAGGTGATTCTCTAGGATACCATAAGCCCAAATTTGGTTTGCCCTTAAGGTACTTAAAGATTCTCTTCACAGCATTGAGATGTGAAGTCTTGGGAGTGACCTAAAAACGAGAACAAACACATACTGCAAACATTATATCAGGCCTAGAGGCAGTTAAATACATGAGAGAACCTATCATGGATCTGTATAAGTGTACATCCACATCAATAGCTTCCTCATCTTTTGTCAATGCCACTTTGGTCTCCATGGGGGTTATTGTAGTTTTTACATTTACAAGATCAAATTTCTTGAGTATCTCAGCTACATACTTGTCCTGAGATATGAAGATTCCTGCCTTGTTCTGTTTGACTTGTAATCCTAAGAAAAATGTGAGTTCACCCATAGAACTCATCTGAAATCTGCTTTTCATCAAGGCTTCAAACTCATCACACCAAGACTTTTTGGTAGATCCAAAAATGATATCATCAACATACACTTGAACCAGCATGATATCCTTCTTGTCCCTTTTAATAAATAAAGTCTTGTCAATTGTACCCCTCTTGTATCCATGCTTCTCTAGGAATGTTGATAGAGTAGCATACCAAGCTCTAGGAGCTTGATGTAGTCTATACAAAGCTTTGACCACCTTATAAACCTTCTTAGGGTGATCAGGATCAACAAAGCCAGGAGGTTGTGAGACATAAACCTCTTCATCTATAGTGCCATACAGAAAGGCACTTTTTACATCCATTTGGTATACTATGAACCCCATAAATGAGGCAAAGGCTAAAAATAACCTGATAGCTTCTATTCTTGCCACAGGAGCAAAAACCTCATCATAGTCAATACCTTCTTCCTGCGTGTACCCTTGGGCCACCAATCTTGCCTTATTTCTGACAACCACTCCTCTTTCATCTCTTTTATTTCTGTAGACCCATTTTGTACCAATGACCTTCATTCCGTGAGGTAGATCTACAAGAACCCATACTTGTTGCAGCTTAAACTGTAACAACTCCTCTTGCATGGCTTGAACCCAACTGTCATCTTGTAGAGCTTCAGAAATCTTTTTAGGTTCCTCCTGAGATAGAAAACAGGCAAACAAACAATGTTGTTGATCTTTGTGATTGTTTCTTTGCTGCTTTTGAATATAGCTGATAAGTGCATGAGCTCCTGATTTTTGCTGCACTTTGCTTCTAGTTTGCACAGCTGACTTAGGATCACCAAGTATTTGACTTTTTGGGTGAATATTGTGAATCCTAAGAGTAGGAGTTTTGTTGGTAAGGCTGTTGAAGTCGTTAACACACCCCTCTTCATCATAGAAGCCATCATCAAAATATTTTGTATCAAACTTGTGAAAAAATTCAAGCTCTGGCATAGGTGAATCATCAGGATCAAGCTCACCAGTATTAACTGGATCACTACCATAATTAAATGAAAGAGTGTTGGTAGATTTGTTTTTAGATACTTTCCCTAAATGCTTTAGAGCAATTTTTTCCAACTCTAAGTGCAACTAAACAACTATCCCGAATACTATTAGACTCCCCCAGGGTTCTACTAGTCTCTTCAAGAGTAGATTTGCACTCTTTCAATTCTTGAGTCAATGATGCGTTTGCTTTTTTTAATTGCTTTTGAATCTTTTTATTTTCATCGACGTCAAGTTTTATATTTTCAATTAAATTAGCAAGCGCAACACGCTCATCATCACATTCTATAACATTTTGGTCATTCTGAATATCATTATCACACATATCCGATGAATCAGGAATGACATTACTATCACCCGTTTCCACTACACATGTGTTACTAATGGATTCAGATTGCTCAGAATGTTGTATTTCATTGGCAAACACATTATATCCAGTATCGTATTGTACATGTTCCAATGGCTCAGAATCAGTGCCTGAGTCTGCATTAGGAACCTCCTGGATCTTTGCCATATAGCTGTAATGTGCTTCCAACTCTTGTTCATCAATCTCTTCATCCGTGTCTGCTAGCCAGTCAGATTGCTCTGCTTGAAGTGGAACACCTTGCTCAGCTTGTTTGCATAGCAACATTTTTTCCTTGTGATACGTAGAGTCTTTAACCCGTTTTGGCTTTCTGCATTCCTTAGCAAAATGACCAAATTCCTTGCAGTTAAAACACTGTATCCCAGACTGCTGCACTACTTGACCACCTACAGTGTCCCTAGCCCCAGCAACATTCACTGTCCTCTGATTCCCAAACTGTCCAGTCTGATTGTCATTCTTGTACCTTGGAGTAGTATCCACATACTTGTTTCTGGTGTTTGAGGAAGTTCTAAGGTTGTTGTTGGTAGGTTTGTAGAGTTTCTTGAAGTACTTTGCAATGAGAGCCAAATTTTTCGCATGTCTTTATCCTTTTGAGCTTGTTCAAGATCACTGTCAATCTTTAGCAGCTGACTCAATGGTGGGTGATTGTGTTTACTATCTCTTTGCCTTTGTATCTTGTAGTTGCCATTAGATCAATGGTTGGAAAGTGAAGCGTTTTGGTTGATGCATATGATTTGTGAGGTTTTGATAATTGAAAATAAGGGTCTTGAGTGGTTTTAGCAGTAGCAAACAAGTGCTAATGGGTTTAGCATGTCTTGGCCATATCTTTCAGCACAGAGATTCAATAACTTCCTTTTGGTATTGTTTCAGAAATGTAAAGAGCTTATGGTATGAAACTTCATCCCAACTTGTGGGTTTGTTGCTTCACAATTGTGACAAATCTTGACCATTCATCTGGTTGAAGTTGTTTGAAGAAATTGAACATTGACTTGCATCGTTGCAGACAGTCAAGTTAGTTTCTGATCATTACATAATCATTTTGTTAGAATCTTGTGTAGTAAGATCAATGTTTTTCTACATCATAAAGGTGAATTGACTCCAAACTCCCAAAACAAGTTTGTCTTGACATCTTGAATATTAAGTGATTCACCTTGTTGTAGCCTTTCGATGGCTTCCCACATTTCTTGAGCTGTCTGACATGCATTAACAGTTGAGTATATTTCATCTCCAATTCCAGTCAATATTAAATGAATCTCTTCTTTTTTCTGATTCTAAATTAGCTCATGTTCTCATAGGAGTCATATTCGTAAAACAGTTTTCCCCACGACGTTGTTTGTTCAGTGAAACTGCTTTGAAGAATGCCTCGTTGCATGGAACAGCTGGTGTTGTCACAATCATTGGAGTATGAGGACCTTTAAGCATGCACTTCCGTAAGGCATCACCATTTGGTCTTGTATCAATGTATCGTAAGAACCGTGATCGCCATTGTGCATATCGTCCTGTTGTAAGCATTGGTGGACGATCCCTTGATCAGCTGCAATTACGTTGTTAATGCGTATTTGACTTGTCATTTATGCAAGTTACAATTAAGTTAGTCAAATGATTTAAAATGATTAAAGAATTATGATGTGAAAAATGGATTGAAGGATCTTAAGTGTTATGAAGTGTTGATTGGATTGTGGTTTTAAATGAATTACCGTTCATGGGATTTTACAATTCTATGATTAAACCGAGAAATAGAATTCTTTCGCGGGATTTTACTAAATCAAGAAGAAACCGTGAAAGAATAATTTTTGTTGTTAAAGTTTTGTTGATTAAGTGTCCCTTGTGTATTCCAATTAAAGTCCAAAGTCCTCGTATTTGTCATGGAAGTTTGGTTGTCAAGTGATTTTTTTGATTAAACGGTGATTACCTCATATATTGCCCCAATATTTTTTCCGGGAAATTAAGGTTTCAAAACATGGGTTTTCAATGGACAAAACGCAATGACTTTAGTCAAAACGCAACTATCTTTGAACAAAACGCAGTCACTTTTCTTAGTCAAAACGCAATCACTTTTCTTGATCAAAACGCAATCACTTTTCTTGATCAAAACGCAACGTCTTCTATGATCAAAACGCACTATGTCTTTGAGCAAAACGCAGTCCGGTCTCTTGAGCAAAACGCAAATGTATAAAAAAATTTGGGCAGAGAAACGTTTTAGGATCAAAACGCAATGCAATCTTCAAAACGCAACCTGTAGAGACAAAACGCAACACACAAAAATATCAAAACGCAGTGACTTGAGAATCAAAACGCAACGAATTGAGATCAAAACGCAATGTCTTCAAATCAAAACGCAACGACTTGAGAACCAAAACGCAACGACTTGAGAACCAAAACGCAACGTCTTCAAATCAAAACGCAACCAGTACAAATGTCACTTTCAAGTACAATACTTGTTTGTCTCTATTCTCAAAACGCAACCAAGAACTTAGTCAAAACGCAATGACGAAAAAAAAACTTCAAACTAGCTCGATTTCACCCATTTATCCACGAACTAAGCTATAAAACCTTAATAAGTGATACAAGGGATTGTTCTAAACACAAAAGTACACAACTTTAGTCATTTTAGCCACGAAATGAAGATCAAACTTTGCTTTTCTTTGTTTTTCTAGTTCGAACAAAAACAACAAAAATAATACACGAAATTTGATTTTTTAAACCACAAATCAAATACGAAACACCCGAGGCGTCATGAAACGCAAATCGGTAAACTCCTAAATCACTTCACTCATTAATCGAGTTTGCTCGAATACAAGTAGAAAAGAGAAGGAAAATGGAAGAAGTTTAGAGAGAGAAACAAGGGAGAGAAAATGGTTGAATTACTTGCAAAATGGAAATGTTTACAAATGAACCAACACCCTCTCCATCCTTGGAGAGGGGTATTTATAGTTAAAACCAAAAGGCTTTCATGCCTTGGTGTTTCTACGGGCCGGGCTTGGGATTACTTGGGCTTTCACCCGATACACGTGATCGATTAGATTACATAAAGAGCCCAATTACCCGTCTAGCCTATTACAACGTATAATTAATTAATAACCGAGACCTAATATAATTAATGAACGAACTTCCTTGTTCGACTCAATATTTTGAGGCTAACATTTTGGTTACTAAATTATAAACCCTATAGGCTTTTCTATTTAGAGAGTAACTAACTAAGAATCCCTCATCAGATTTTCCATCAAACTTGCCAAGTACACTAAGAGTATCTAAAATTGTAACATGACACCCAAAAGGTCTTATGTAGCTTGATAAGATTGGTATTGTGGCCAACAAAAGTTCATAAAGGAGTTTTGTTTTTGAGGTTAGTCCCTCTTACCATATTAAAATATAGTCAAGCAGTACTAAATGCTTACTGCCCCAAAATATTTGGTAAAGTAGATGTCCTCTACATAAGATACTAGCTAGCCTTAATTAGGGTCCTGTTCATTCTTTCAGCAACTCCATTCTGTTGTGGAGTTCTGGCATTGCTATACTCTTGTTTTATTCCCTTGTTCCCACAAAATTCAAGCATATCTCTATTCTTAAATTCAGTGCCATTATCTGATCTAATGATTTTAACCCTATGACTAAGCTGGTTTTCAATCTGCCTAATGAAGTTCTGAAGAATGCCACTAGTTTCATCCTTAGAGGCCAAAAAGAATACCCAACTAAATCTGGTACAATCATCAGTAATTACAAGGCAATAACTTGCATGATTAATGCTTTTTACAGAAGTAGGACCAAAAAGATCCATATGCAAGGTGTGTAATGGTTCAGTGATTAATCTTTCTAATTTGGCCTTGCAGGAGGCCAGTGTGTTTACTTTATGACATGTCACACTGTATGGTCATTTTTGAAAACCTTAGAAGGTAGACCTCTTACAAGGTTTCCCTTCACAAGTTTGTTTAGGTTTTTAAAATTGATATGACCTAACCTTCTGTGCCACAATTTAGATTCATCAGATGTGTGCGTTACAATCAAACATTCAAAACCTTCGTAGGAGAAGGTGTCTTCATGACAAAGCTGTACTTATTGTGATGTCTAGGGTACATTAGAAGTATCTGATTTCACAGGCTCTTAAGTTAATGTACACAACAAGACACAACAAGACATTCAGTTTCAGTAAAAAGAACCTTGTGCTGCTTATTACATATTTGTAATATAGAGAAAAGATTAAAATGCTCAAGTTCTTTTACAAAAGACACACTATCAAAATCTAAATTACAAACTCTTATCCTACCTTTACCAGTTATGTAGCCTTTGCTACCTCCAAAGGTAACAGATCCCCCTTTGCATTCTTCAAAATCATCCAGGTGATCCTTGTTACCAGTCATGTGCCCTGAGCATCCACTATCAAATATACCTCTATCCTCCATGTTCTTGAGTGGATGATCCTGCACATGAAAAAGAGAAATTAGTTTCTCTTAGGGACCCAGGCCTTTTCAGGCTTGGGTCTGCCTTGTGGACCTTTAGCATTCACAGTTCTAATAAAAGTTGGTCCACTATCATAATTGGAGTTTGGTCTAGAGTTCCTCTAATTATAACCTGCTGAGGTCTTAACAGCAGTGCCCCAATTTCCCTTTACAACATGAGAATAAGACATTCTTGCTGTATTTCTAACAATGGGTCTTCTCACAGGTGAATGTGATTTTGAAAAATGACTTCTTTGATTAAACATATTCACCTAGGGTCTTACAGGACTAAAACTGTTTGAGTTACAGGTAGGTACTGGTTGTTTAGATCTACCAGTATTAACATTAGTCCTGACAGAATTAACATGATGCCTAACAGAATTAACATTTACCCTACCAGTATTAACATTAGGCCTAACAGAATTAACATTTTGCCTAACAGCATTAAGTTGTACTGGTCTAGGTACAAAGTGATTAGCATGATTAACCCTGTGTGCATTGTTCCATACTGGTTTTGCCACCCCATTGCCAGTATTAAAAACCCTTTGTTTCTTAGGTGCAGCCTCTCTAGCCATTTTCTTTTCATAGTAGTCACAATCTTTGATCAAATGGCTTAGACTACCACAAACAAAACATTTCTTCTTTGTGAAAGAGTAACCTTCCCCTAGTTCTCTTTCCATCATAACATTCCATTTCTTCCTGTTAACTTTAGGTGTTTCTTGATCTTTGATAGATTGCCTAGGAGTTTTGATGTGTGTGACACAACTAGGTTAAACTTCTTTTGATTTTGGGGCAGACATACCTTTTTCACTTGTTGTTATAGGTTTAGACACATACACTTCTTGAGGTACTCTTGAAATCTCAGATTCAAGATCAACAGAATGTTCAAAGGAAGTTCCAATAGATTCTGCACTGTCATTAGATTGACAGGTAGAACATTCACTGGATCTATCATCTGATACACTGGGTTCAGGCTCTTGGGGTCCCCTTTTACCATAAACATACAAAGACTCATCAATTTCTTCTTGTGGTTTAGGAGTATAATCTCCACTTAAGAGATGTGGAACACATTTAAAATCATTAGTTT
>BQNB010060716.1:0-36809 GCA_026074375.1 Tanacetum coccineum
CGGACCACCCTGTGAAAACCCATAAATACAAAATTATATTATCTACTTAGAAAACCTTATATTAAATGTACAAAAATTATACCTGCATGCTATGGAATTGACTAAAATCGCTCAACCCATAATGGTCATCAGCAATAATCGGTTCGTTATTCTCTTGTCGCACCGGCTGATCATTCATTTTCTCCTTAAATAAACGCATTTCTTCCTTAATCTTATCAACTTCTTCTTTATTTCGTTCAATTTCTATTTTTTGTTCATTGAACTCTCGGTAAATATCAGAAGGAATTTCATACATATTTTGACGGCTTAAATCAAACGGTACTCGTTCAACTTCACCAATTAAGCCGTCAAAGTATGCCTTACTAGAAATCCACCAGTCCGATCGAGCCTCATTATCGTCTGGTGTCAATCTCGCAGCAGGCATATTTCCCTTTTAAAAAAAAGAAAATTAATTATTAAATAAATTACATAATCAACTTAATAAACTATTAAACTAAAAAAAACTCACTTCAAAAAAACGAATAGCCATTGGTCCCAAAAACCTTCCTTTTTTCTTATTCCAAGCAGCAACTCTAGGATACCGATTGTAACGATCAAAAAACGTAGTCGCAGTTACTCGGTAAGACTCCAATATCCAAGTCTAAAAAAAACACATTGTCACAATTATTTTACATTATACATATAACTTAAATGGCCAATTAAAAATTATAAACTTATTTTTGACATACCTTGAATGCCCAAGTATATCCACAGATTGAATACTTTTTCGAATCATCTTCATTTGTAGGCTCATCGACATACAAGGGCGACCAACGTTTGACGTCTGCATTCCTAAGTTGGGAGTACAATGTTGGCCACACATATGAACCCCACAGATATTTGTCCTAAGCTATTCTATCATTAGCTAATCTTAACATCCAGTCAGGGACAACACGTTTACTCTTCACACCTAATATAACAAGCTGCAATATGCCTAGACAACAAAGGCCAACAGCATCGTCGTCGTATAATTGAGCAAATGATTGGTCAAGAATCATATTTTCGATGTCGATGCCTGTAATAGGTTGCCCATCTAAATATGACGGAAACACACGTCGCCTAAAAAGAATACGCTCTTTGATGTCATACTCAGCCCAATTCTGGACCCCAAACCTTAACCCAGTTACTAGGCAGAATTCCTCTCTCCCAAATGGTATACTCAAATCGTTATTTATATGGTAATACAAAGGACCATTTTCATCATTGAAAATTTTCCGCCCTAACATAAAATGTATTAATATACAATTCTCTATAAAATCAGTTTGATCTAATGCCCAACCAAAACAGGATTGTCTAAACAGTGCTTCCCGATCAGTGCCACTAATTATTGTTTTAATTGTTTTAAGCAACTTTAACTTACTTCTACATGTAACAAAAATACGGGGTACCTAAATAAACAAATAAATAAATAACCATATATTACTACACATATATACATCATATAATAAAATAGTCAAATGATACAAAATTAAAATATTATACCTCGTAACCGGTCAAATCCATCTGATAATAAACAAGTAAGCCACGAATTCACCTACACCAACTTTGCTCTACCCGCAAACGGTAACAATCAACAATGAAAAACCTCAAAGAATTAAACCTTCAAAGAGAAACAATGAAAAACCTGCAAAGAGATACAATGAAAAACTTCTACTTCTGTTTCGTATGAACTAAATTAAGAGAAACATACTATCACTATATAATGATATAGTAACTATTCAAATTCATAAGTGACAAAATATGGCAGTGATATATCATTTCATCATACTGTGCGTACTGTGCGTTATTATTCATCTGAATGCGTAACTATTCATCTGAAAAACCCTAAATGACAAAAAAAAAAGTGAATCGCTAGACACAAAGCGCGATCTACATTAAAAAAAAGTTAGGGCACGTTTTTTTTGTCACATTTTAAAAACAAAAAAGTCAATCGCCACTCACAAAGCGCGATCTACATTAAATGAATATTAGGGCATGTTTTTTTTCATTTATAAAATTTAAAAAAAAATTATAAAAAAGTGAATCTCTATTAAGATGGCGCGATCCACATTTGTATTTTTTTTAACGAACCAATAAAAAGGTGACAAGTAGGCAAATGTAAATCGCTATTCAACACACGCGATTCAAATGGTTAAATTGAAAAAAAAAATTGTCAGGGATATTATAAGATAACACTAATCCCAATCGGGTACTGCGAAATTTTTCGCTTTATTTTTGCCAGAATCAGCATGTTAGTATTGCATACAACACAATTATAATTATTCAAACAAAGCATGAACGAAAAGATGGAATCGACATCAAACACTTTGCACTCGATCTTGTAGGAGGCGTTCAGCGTAACAACCTGTCATTTGATGGTATGTAATAAAACATTTGCGCGCATTGTAAGCCTAAAGTTGTAAGTTACCAAAAACTTCTCTCATGATATTTAGTTAAAACACCAAGTTGTCTGATTATTTCATTGCTTTAGGTTTTAGATGTCACAGATGTGAATCCCACCAAAACTTAAGATCCATCAAAAGATGTAGGAATTGAAACCATAGGATCAGTTATAAAATGAAGTTCATTAGACACTAGTTCTAGTGTGGTACAGTACTTCTTAAAATATGAAATATTGAAGTTGAAAAGAACAAACTGAGGGAAATTAAAAAATTACTAACCCGTATTGCTAATGATAACATGATGAAATTGAAAATGTGGCCTTTTAGTTTTAGTTTTCTTTTTGAGTAACCCACTGATTTCATGTTTTGGCCAACTAAATTATAGGATTTGAACTCTATCGCCGCACCTACACAAAAAGTCTTTCACGTTGGGAAAATCTAAGACATGTGACTGGTGGTAGTAATGATCGCGAAGTAATAAGATAACCAACTTTACAACCCAAATGTATCTCACCTAAACACAAATATATTTCACAAAAACAACATCACACACACAACCCTCTTTTTTTCTTCCACAATTCGGTATGTGAGAAGACCGACTTCTCTATTTTTGTGACTAAAGACACGTCTAATAAGGGTGTTTGTTATAGTACTCTGTCTGTCCTAAAAATACTAGCAGGGTACCCGCGTAATGCGGCGGCGGATATCATGTGACTATATTTTGCGGCGAACAAATGTTATTCGGTTAAACGTTTTTTTAACAACAACTGTACAAATGAATGATAATTTAAACTAAAATAACTTTAAGCAATAACAATGCAGAGTATTTCATATCCAAATAAACCAAGGTCCAAACGAAAGAAGGGAACATAAGTAGCAACTTAGGTATCCGCTTGTTGTGGCGACAGGTTCCTATATAATTAAATTTTCTAGCGAGGGACTGGGCGAGGTTCAAAGGCCAGAAGAATCTTGGATGACTGAAATTATGTGTGAAGTATGATTAGTTTGTGTTGTAGCTTTTTGATTCTTTCATAAACCATGAGTTTTTTTATATTAAGATTTTTTAACTGACATTTTAATGTATATCAATAACATTTTTTCAGTTTTATATGTTACAAATATTGATATGGTGGTTACACAGTTTTCTCATAAAATCGCTTATTTATCATTAATATAACCATTACAAGCTTTGAGTTTACATGATGATAAATGAGATGTTACAAAAGGGATTATAATAAGTAATGGAAGCATTACTTGTAACGACCCATACTTTTAATGACACATAAATTCTTAGGCTAATTATATTGTTATGTAATTGGCTTTCATACAAAAGTACAACAAATATATAACTAATTTGTTAATTTCCTTTTAAGTAATGTTTTTTGTCTTAATTTTTTAAGACTTCTTTTTCTAGGAACTCTAAATACTCAAAAAAGTGTTAAGAATAACCGTTACAATTTTGAAGGGGGGGGTTACAAGATGATTAATGAATGAACAAAAGGAATTAAAATAAGCACTGAAAAGCATACTTGTAACGGCTCCAACTTTAAAGTGGACACATAAATTTCTAGCTTTTAATTATAAAGAACAAGGAAAATCTAATCACAAATAATGTATTAACAAAAAACACTTAGTCGCGAAATCAAAATATCAAAAGATATAAAATAAAAGTAAATAAATACATATGTCAAACTTTTTAATACGTTAGATACCTAGTTTGCAAAAGCATTAATCATAAATGTTCTAAAACCAAAAAACAATTACGTGATCCCAAATCAAGTGATTCACATATACACAATATAATTTGCATTTTTCTTGACTATGACCGCCTTGTGAACGACTCGTGAGACCATTAAGCATTCTCACTCAACACAAAACCAACAAGCTTCATTCTCTTTATCGTCCCTACGACTTGGGGACATTGTAATAAGTTATACAAATCATACCAAAGAAAGGATAATGCAATAAATAATAAGATTTTTCTATGGTGTTCTATGCTACAAACGACTACACAATACTTTCATGTATCATCTCCTCATTACCAAGATTATTCGATTCGACTCGAATCCACTCCGAGTCTGACTCATTAAACCAAGAAAAAATATCTGACCAAATTGGTACGATTTTCACCCCCACCATCAACATCTTGATATACCCCGTGAGCATCATTACCACTTATCAATACCTGCACTAATCACTTATCGATACCTGCAAGAATAACATTAATAATCTGCTGAACAACCCAAAAATTTAAAATAGGTTAGCAAGATCTAACACCTCGTTTCCTTCTCAGGCAACCACAAATCCATTTGTATGTCGTTGTCCATAAACGTCATCACATGCAATATTAGTTAAAGAAAAATGAAAACTTAAAGGAAGAAGAAGAAACTAACCGTAGTGGGGGAACGATCCTGAATGTGAAGACTTTTTCATAAAAAATAGAGTTGGGTGTATTGTTGTGTGCGAGTTTATATATGTTTTACTAAATGGGCAGTTACAAAGTTGCAGTGACCTTTTAATGGGTTAATTATTATGAACAAAACGTATACATTTAAGGTCATTTAAGGTTAGGTTACATATTAGCTTGTAAAAATGTATGCATTTAAGGTGAGGTTGGCTAATGGTTGTATTAGATTTTCTAAAGAAGAAATGTTTTTTACTTAAAATTTTTAAGACTTCTTCTAAAATTAGAATGGGCTAAATGCTTTATAAAGTAGTAGAGATTGTCACCGAACAACAAATATATAGATTTAAAAAATGACACATTTACACTATCTAACCAATCAAATATCATCTTCACCACTAAGAACTCTTTTGATTGATTGAGACGATAAAGAGACTACTCTCTCCATCCCAAATTAATTGTCCACGTTTATATTTTGAGATGTCCCAATTTAATTGTCCACTACTAAAATAGATAGGAAAGTTTGGTCAAGTTTACTATATTACCCTTGTTTGAAATTATTATTACAAACTTTAAAAAAGAGTTTAATTAATTAGGTAAGGGTAAAACTGTCTTTCTATTAAAAAGTAAGAAAGAAAAAACTAGTAATAAATGTATTTTTCTTAAACTGTCTGTTTTGTCCGAAGACAATAATTTGAAACAGAGAGTATTATTTTAGGATACCAAATAAAAAAATGAAGACTATAATTTTAAAACAGAAAGAATAGCAAATATGCTAGGTTTAAGGTGGAAAACGCGTCTTACCCCTTTACCACTTAGTCTTACGTATTTTAGTGACAACTGTAATAATATTGGCTCATATCAAGTGGGCAAATTAAAGACATCATTTGACAAGTTGGTTATGCAAGTTGATGCAAGTGGCTTATCCTTTCTACATGCATGAACTAGCAAGGATATTGAGCCTATAAATAGCTCATTAGTTTCTTGTTGAAAGAACACCAAAAACACACATACAAGTAGTTCTCTTGTTGTGTTCTTAGTTTCTCTCTTTAGTTATAGATTTGTAATATGTTTCATTAAGAAATATATAAGTAGTTTGGTGTTATATTCTCTTGTTTCGCTTTCGTATTGCTTAATTTTCAACAAGCTAGTTTGGGGTATAGTTGTAGTGTTGAATTATTCACACTCTTTACCTAGTCAGTGGGATATTATCGCGGTTATTTCACAACAAGTGGTATCAAGAACCGAGGTTATTCTTAGTATGCTCTGTGGTTGCAATTTAATTTGATCTTCCACATCAGAAAAGAATTACATTGGTCTTTTGATTAGAAGCTGTTGAAAATTAATTTGTACTCGAAATGGTGGACGGCAAAGTTGAGAAAGTACCTTCTACATCCACATTGGTGGATCCAACATCTTCAAGCTGGGCTAGACCAGTCTTGACGAATGCAAGATTGGCGGTGGAGGTTATTGATGGCACGGGCCATTTCGGTATATGGCAAAGTGAGGTTCTAGACGCTCTTTTTCAGCAAGGTCTAGACATTGCCGTTGAAGAAAGTAAACCAGAGGATGTAGAAGAGAGGAATTGGTTAACCATCAATCGGTTAGCTTGTGGTACGATTCGTTCATGTCTTTCGAGAGAGCAACGATATGCTTTCTCAAAAGAAACATCTGCCTACAAATTGTGGGTGGCATTGGAAGAGAAATTTCTGAAGAAGAATTATCAGAATAAGCTCTTTATGAAGAAGCGACTCTTTCGCTTCACATATGTACCGCGTACCACAATGAATGATCACATTACTAGTTTTAATCAGCTAGTAACCGATTTGATGAATATGGATGAGGTGTTCAAAGACCAGGATCTAGCATTATGTGAAATAGGTTATCCTACATCTTGTCATACATATGTAGAAAGCTTAAGTGCTATGTGCTAAAAATCTTAATTGCCATAAAAGGATGGACTTGCTGCAAATTAACCACCAAAACAGAAACCCTCACACAAAATTTTTGAGAAAAAAATCAAATTTATAGAAAACTGTGAAAGCCAGTAGGCGCCGCCCACTTAATTCAAAAGGGCGGATATCCCCCTAGAATATAAGGGGAACCGACCCCTTAATAAAGGGGAAACCCGGCCTAGGCAAACACGGGTAAAAACAGTATTTTGCCCACCTCCTCTTTAAAAAACCAAATACCCTCTAGACTTAGCTACTGTTTCCCTAAGTTCACACAAACATTACTTGGATTTGATCCTTTTAAAAAAAAAATGTTCCAATTATACTTCCCAATTTTAAAATAAAAAAAAAAAACCTTTCCCATCCCACAATAAATACATTCTCATCCATCATCCATCACAATCATCCATTCAACCAATGACATCTCCTAACACAAATCCCACATCCCAAACCATCCAAGTGTAGCCAAAATGAGTGGAACAACCCAATTATAGGAAAAAACTAAAACACCCAAGTAACACATCCAATGGCTCAATGTAAACTTAATACCCCTACACCCTTGCCAAAATCCACTCACTCCACATCATATCAACCATCTCAAGAAAACAATCAAAATCACACACACCCTCACGTAAAAACCACTGAAACCAATCACCACCTACCCACTTTACCATCACTCCATAAACCGTCACTGCACACGTCTCTTACTCCACCCCGACAAACCTTACACACACCAAGCACATCACCAGCTCCACACGACATCCCCCCCCCAAACCCAGCTTTTACCTCACACCCCACACACCGCAACGCTCAGGTCACCCATCACCGCAAACCACCACACACACCGAACCCCACCCAACACCCCCCCCCCAGCACACAAGCACAATTCACACCCCCATTCTCCCCCCCCTCTCCCCCGCACCCCACACACTCCTCGCCTCGCCACCCCACACCTCCCCCCACCCCCCTCACCCGCACACAACACGCATACCCCTTACCTCCCACGCCCGTTTCATACTTTTGACCTGTTAAACATTATAATTTCTTCGTTCCTATTCTTTCCTGTCACATCATTCTAATATCAACAACCCTACAACAAATTATAAAAAAAAAAAATACAAAACCAAAACCAACCGAAAAAACCGCGGGGGGTACAAATTGGTGACGATTTACCTAACAAACGGGGTACATATACAACTCATACAGCCTTTTATCTATGGCTCGCTTTATCTGTGTATAAATAGGCAGTCATGATATTTACAGATTCTACCATAGGGACCCCAACACCCACCAACCCAAAAATCACAACACCCACCACCACGCCTGCCCATCCACCCACCCCAACCCACCAAACCACAAACCCCCCGCAACGCTCAAATCACACCCCAACTCAGCACCACCCCCAACACCACCACCCCAACACACCACCGCTTTATTCAGCACATCATACACCAAACCGCTCACTAAAAAGAAACCTTCAAAGCAACACAAACCCACACAGCACAACTATCCATTTCAACCGCAACATAGAAGTTAATCTCACACAATCTAAAGAAGGGATAATTCTCAAAAGTGGGGCCACTATTTAAAATCACCCCCCACCAACACTACTGCGGGATCCCACAACACAAAATTATGCATTTTTTTACAAACTTGACCTCACGGAACCTAATCTCACTCGGACTACTGCCACGTGGCCAAAAAGATAACATCACTTTCTCAGAGCAACTTGTCTGGTACTTCTTTGAGGGCAACTTGTTCGTAACCATACATTCGGTGCAACTGTATGCTACTTCACTTCGCGGGTGCAGATTTTGGACAAAAAAATGTTCCTGTACTTATGGTTCCAAATTTTGGGTTTGACGGAATTTAAGCGAACCCCCCAATTTAACACAATCTTCTAACTCCCTTTCAAAGAATCATTCAAGTTGCATTAGTCACCGCGGTATAAAAAAAGTCGTGGATGTACTCGTTAGTTGTGAAATAACCAGATCAAAGATAATATCCTACCTGGATTTGAACCCTACAATCAAGCATTAAATAAAATAACCAAATCCTTACATCAAAACACTACCACAACACCACAAGGTGTCTCGCACAATTCCTCCATTTCTTCCCATACTCACCCATCAATTCACTATGTTTACACACACTCAAGCTTCAACTCAAAGTGACACACCCAAACTCCTTACATTAATACAATCACAATTTCCCACATCACAACAAGTTGTCTCACATCTTCCACTTCCCATCTCACCCATCAACTCACATGAAACTCACACTCAGATTTCACCTCAAAGTGACAACCAAACTCAACACACATCACCTCTATCTTGTCACACCCCGCCAAGGCGGAAACGCGAGGCGTAAACAAGAATGGATATCATCACAACACATGGTGTCTATATAGAGAATACTAAAATGAAACTAAAGTAAAGCAAAGACACAAAGTGTCATAACAATACCCCAAAACCTAATAGATGGTCTTTATTAAAGAGAAAGAGTCTCGTCAATAAATGACATGCAAAACCATAATCCAAAACAAGACATGCAAATTGCAAATTATTTTATAAAACAGAACAGTCATAAAATAAAACTCCAAGCCATCCTAACGGACTACTTCCTAGGCCCCACTTCTGCACTATCTAAAAGCACCATTAAAATCTCAACCTGAAAAAGATCTTAAAAAAACGTCAAACATAAAGTGAGGCGAAGAAATCAAAGGTATACGACAAACAACAAAATCCACAATCAGAACCTTATAATTAGGCTCTTCGCATTAAACCAAAAAAACAATTCATGAAACCCCACAACAAGTAAAACAACGATACGGAACGAGCCCCACGAAATTCCCAAGCACACCAAAAACAATGAGAAAGTATGTACCTCGCCGCTCCACTAATAGTCATAAAATCCCAATTCCAGACACTTGGTACCAAAGTCAAAGTATCACAAGGAGTTGATCACCTCCCAGGATCTTACCAACAAAGTAGGCGAAGTCACATCTCATAACACTACCCTCACTCACTGGGGTATATAACGTTACCACCCGATTCCAAATCTCACAACATAACAACATCAACAAAACAAGACAAGACAGACAAGACAAGCCTCATCTCACACATCAAAATAACAAAAGAGAAAAATGGTCTATGAAACTCACCTTATTGCTTACCTTTCCCTAAAGATTCCAACAATAAGCTTCTCAAACAAACCTAGCACAAATCTATACAACAAAATAACTCCGTGTTACAACCTCTACTAAGTCAAAAGCTTAATGAACATGGTAACAATCATAATGATGGATGTATAAGGTGTTAGTTACCCACATTGTCAAACCCCCACACCATGCCCGACATTAAACCAATTTCGTTTACCCACCCACGCCCACATTATTTCAAAAGTCCTTACAATTTACCTGAAAAACCGAGAATTTTAGACGCGACTACCTTAACGTAGCTGCAACAACCCTCTACTTACTGACCTCCATAATTTCAACCAAAAATCCACCTATGTTCATTAAATAGTATATTTAACTACCTTATGGATTCCCAAGAGCCCTTTACAATGCACAATAACTACCTAGAGAAAATCAAACTTCAAAACGGTCCCAATTCGGATCTGATTGCACACTAAAAATTATGAAACCCTAAAAACCATACTTTTAGACCACTAAAACATATGCTAAAAATTTTCTGGAAGTATAAAATAGACACATAGAAAATTGACTTCAGATAAAAGGGCTAAGCTAAATTTTTCCTGAATTTTAAGTGTGGTGTTTTTATAATACCTGCAGTCAAAAAATCTGACCTAAATCTGACCCGTATTTACAGTTTTGGACGAACTTATTCTTACATACAAAACCAACGTTTGAATGACTTCCCGACCTCAAAAACCTTCGAGGCCGGATGTTCTGAAAACTAGACTCTCTGAGCTACGTTATAGACACTGAAAACTTGACAAAAGCTATTACCATCATTGAGATAATGGCCGAACAACACAACCTTAATCCTGCCTCAATCCAAATCAAATTCTAAGATAATTAAGTTTAACCATTAACATCCATAGAGCTTTCAAATTAAACCCTAATCAATAAAACAATGATTATTATAACATAATTTTTACTGATTTTTACATTACAAAACCCTAATAACCCATCATAATAATTATTATATGATTAATGTGATAAATAACAAAACACATGATTAAATTAAAACAAACTTACCTTATAGAGCTATGATTTCTTCCACAAAAGCAAAACCCAAATTTTTTTTTTTTGTCCCTCCTTCCTCCTCTTTTCTCTCTTGATTGTCGACCGTTCACTACACAAAGGGGGGAGGGTTTTGGGATTTTAATTATTTGTTATTTAAATTAGACCCCCAATTAATTATAGATAAGATCTAAATAGTATTTGTTTCCCCCTATTAAAAATCCTTTTTTTTCTTTTCTTTTTTCTTTTTTTTTTTTTATTCCTTTAAAATTTGTTTTTTTACTATTCATGTATTAAAAAAAGAAATTTATTTTATTAATTACTTTAATTATTTGCTTACGGCCGTGGTTAGAAAGTTTTTTATATAAAAAAATAAGCCTTATTTTTGAGCATTACCTTTTTTTTTTGCGTAAACGCAATTTACTAGCCTTCAAAAAAATATTAACAACTATTCATTTTTAATATTAATCATAAAGAAAACATTTTCAAAAATAGAAAAATTCATTTCTTCCCTTATTCTAACTATTAGAACCTAATCTCCATCTAAGTAATACTAACTCAAAAATACGTAAACTTAAACTACTTAACCCAACAAATAACGCGAAACCCCCGCTACAAATCACACCAAAATCATTTCCTAGTCACCAAAATGATCCACCGAAAATAAAACCACAAAATCCAACACAACACCAAAACCCCAAAGAGACGGACAACGCTAAACTTCATCTCAAAGTGACAACCAAACTCCTTACATTAAGGACACTCCCACATCACAACAAGTTGTCTCACATCCTCCACTTCCCATCTCACCCATCAACTCACATGAAACTCACACTCAAGTTCCACCTCAAAGTGACAACCAAACTCAACACACATCACCTCCATCTCCAAGTAGAGAAAGCCTAGTTGATGACATTAATCAACTACAAGACCTATCAAACCTCTTAGCCATGCATCTCTCTCAACAACAAAACAACATTCCCTCATCACCTTACTCTCCAAACCTACCACACACTCTCAACATGAACCAAGTTGAAACCCATGTTGGGTATTGCCCTTGTTGCATCTTCACCCAAAAACAATTCCTTGCTTTAAGTGAGGATATCAATTGGATTGAATTCCTCCTCACTCGACCACATCCACCTCTTAGAGTTCAAAGAGATTACCCTTCCACAACCGCCTCCGCTCCAAACTCTCCATCAACAACCAACTAACTTCGTAATATGCCTACAAATAATCGTCAAACCCTTTTGTGTCGCAAGCAAGTCAAAAATCCTTCTATGGCTATTTAGGATTTTCTTTTATGATGTATTAATATGCTTCTAAAGCATATTTGTTTTTCTATTTATGTATGCTTGTGTGTTATTCACACACATTGTCCTAAATGAATGAAGCATATTTTGCTTTGATGTTTGCTTGCACTTGTCATATTTTTCCTTCCTTCTTGCTACATGTTAGAAATTTTTGTATTGTTCTAACTCGTTTTTGTAGCCAAGAAACCATAGCTCGATTCCTTGGTGCCCTCGAACGAGGGGGAGCACACATCAAGGGGGAGCAATTATTCCGTCGATCTAACTAGCAATTCTCGACGATGTCTTTTTGATTCTACAAAAAGGGGGAGAAATGACATGAAACTCACTAAATACTTGTTTAAAAATAATTTTACATTTAATGAGTTTAAATTTTGTAATCATCAAAAAGGGGGAGATTGTTGACAAAATATAATGCCTAAAAACATTATTAATATTTTTCACATCTTTACGTTTTGATAATCACAAAATATAAAAACGTTCAATGTAAAATTAAACGTAAACAAGTAATTAGTAGTAAATTTTCATTTCGATAATTATATCACTTAAAGGTATGAATAAATAAATGCTTAATGCATTTTATGATCAAAGGAAATTTTTATTCAACCTCAAACTTTTATAAAATGTTGTAAACATTTTTATAAACATTACAAAATATTTTCTACAATTAAAAGAAATATTTTATTCAAAATAAACATTTTGAAATTCAAATTTTCAGACCTAAAACGGCTAGAAAAGTTCCAAAAAATCCCCCTACACAAAAGACAAACTAGGGAGGCCCTAGCCTAGGGCGCCCCCCTTAAATACACGGGCGGCCCCCTTAATTTTAAGGGGACCGCCCACCTATTTAAGGGGACCGCCCCTAGGTAGACGCTCCCCCAGTTTGTCCTATAAATACTGGACTTTTCCCTACTATTTTCTCACATTTTGCACTCATTCTTTCTGTTCTAAAACAACCCACACATCTCACTAAAATCCTTTGATCATTTAATCATAAAGCTTTGTTTCCAAGTGATCCAAGCTCAATTCCTCAAGTGCAAGAGAAGAATACTTCCATCATCAAGTGAAGAAGTATTACACCTTTGTGTGTTGTTGCAATCTTATTGCATTCATATCATAACTTGTAAATCTTGTAAAGTTGTGTAGTTGCTAGATCTTGGCGATCTTTGTAAGTATAGTTAGATCGTGGTGATCTTACCAAGTAGTGCTAGATAGTTGTGATATAAGTAGTGTTGTGAAGAAGTCTTGAAGTTGTGAAGAAGTCGTGAAGTTGTGAAGTCGTGAACAAGTCGTGAAGTTGTGTTGTGATAGATTGGTTCTAGCTAAGATTAGAACTCGACATTTAGCTTTGTGTCGTAAATCGGTGTAAGCAACGTTGTGTACGGTTTTCTCCGCCATAAGGGAGCTTGTTGACATAGTGAAGAAAACTCTCGAGTTAGGTGCTCGGGGAGTGGAGTAGGGCGAAGAGGTGCTTCGTTGTCGAACCACTATAAATCCTCGCGTTGTGGTTTGATTGTTCTTACTCTTATCTCTTGTCTTGCATTACTTTCTCATACTATCTTATTAATTGTTTAGATAGGTATATTGTTTATATTGTGCAAGTATTGAATTCACATAAAGTCGAATCTAGAATTTTTACAAACACTTTAAAACCTTAGATTAAAAAGCGGTAAACTATTCAACCCCCCCTTCTAGTTTTCCACAGTATCATTTCATACGAGAGATACTGAAAGAAGGTGGAGTTAGAATCCAGAAGATCCATACTTCTAAGAATCCCGCAGATATGCTGACTAAAGTAGTAGCTAGGATCAAGTTCAAATACTATTTGGACTTAATCAATGTTGTAAAAACTTGAAGGTTGGTTTGAAGACTCCACCAAAGATGTTTGACGGCGAGATTGAAGAATTGATATTCGCCAAGGTGGAGATTTGTAATAATATTGGCTCATATCAAGTGGGCAAATTGAAGACATCAATTGGCAAGTTGGTTATGCAAGTTGATGCAAGTAGCTTATCCTTTCTACATGCATGAACTAGCAAGGATATTGAGCCTATAAATAGCTCATTAGTTTTTTGTTGAAAGAACACCAAAAACACACATACAAGTAGTTCTCTTGTTGTGTTCTTAGTTTCTCTCTTTAGTTATAGATTTGTAATATGTTTCATTAAGAAATATATAAGTAGTTTGGTGTTATATTCTCTTGTTTCGCTTTCGTATTGCTTAATTTTCAACAAGCCAATTTGAGGTATAGTTGTAGTGTTGAATTATTCACACTTTTTACCTAGTCGGTAGGATATTATCGCGGTTATTTCACAACAACAACAACCACAATTTTTTTACCCGTATGCTAACTTGAATGATTCTTTAAAGGGATAATTTTAAAATTGGCCTAAAATCCAAACCCAAAATTGAACCCTAAGTACAGGAACATTTTTTTTCCAAAACTGACCCAAAAGTACAACAGTTGCCCCAAAAGTACAACAGTTGCCCTCAAAAGTACACCAAGTTGCTCTAAAAGTGTGTACTTTTTGCCACGTGCCAGTAGCCAAATTGTCCGAGGTCAGTTTTAAAAAAAGATAATTTTGTGTTTGGATTTTAAGGCACTTTTGAAATTATCCCTTCTTTAAATTTAACTTCTCTGTTGCGGTTAAAATAGGAAGTTGTAGTGGTTTCTTGAACTTTTTAGTGACGTTGGTGATGACTAATAAAGCGGTGGTCCCTATGTAGAATCTAAATATCCCTGCCATCTTATCCACAGATAACGACAATAGATAAAAGGCTTATGATATATGTACCCCTAAATCACCATTTGTACCCCCGGGTTTTTTCCGGTTTTTTTTTTTGTATTTTTTTTTTTTATAATTTTGTATATGTTATAAAACTGTGACACGGAAAAAACGGAACGAAAAATATAAAGTTTAACAGGTCAAAAGTATGAAACTGTCAAAAATTACGAAACAGAAACTGATAAAAAACTGCGTTGCACTGTAAAAAGGATGGTATAAAAGAAATCTTTCGTACCTTATTGGCACTATTCAAGGGGAGGAGGGTACCAATAGGGGTACCCTAGATAAAAATGGCATATTCAATGCATCAATTTCTGTTTATGTTACACGTATTCTATAAAATTCCCTTGTATGTTCGTGTCATGTAATGTAAATATCAATAGATACAAATAGAGGTTAGCATATCGGATCGCGGGCCGAACCGAGAAACCAGCTCGGACCGAACCAATTTTGATCCGGTTTTCGTTTACATTTTATGTTCGGTCTTCGGTTCGGTCCGATTTTACGTACATCCGACCAATAATGCTTTCTTGGACCGGACCGATCAAAGAACCAAACCGAACCGACCGACTCGGACCGGACCGAACACATTCGGTCCGATCCTTGCTCCGTGGTTTTAGGCTAAAACGGTCTCGGTCCGGTCCAGGTTTGACCCGATGCTCACCCATAGACACAAACATTAACCATCTCAAGAACTTAACATACAATAATTAATACATGCTTATACATATATCGAGTGTTTTGTTTAACCAAGGTTTTTAGAACTTATAAAGTTATTATTTGATCTTAACATGAAACTAAAGTTTTTGATACGAGTTAGTTTGATTATCATAATCATAGTCAAATTGTTTGATGTTCATTATCTATCATCTTATGAATATGCCACAAGTCATTTGTTGGTTTGGCTATCTATGCCTACATACATGTTGCCATAGATTTTTCAAAAAGAAGTCTCTCAGCTAGCTATCAGTTGGTTAGGGTATGATTGCCAGGGCCGTATTATTATTGTTGTTATCATTTGTCGATCTGCATAGTGCTTGCTAAGAGCAATAGCTATGGTGATCCATTCTATCTCTTCATTTTGGCCTTACATGTCAGCATCTCACTCCCACTTAAAAATACTCATTCACTCATAACATATGCATATCTCTTCATTTTAGCCCCAACAACCACAATTTTATTTTCTTTTCATTTTTTCACACAAACTTAATTCATTTCATTAAAATTAAAATACAAAATACAATACAATAATAAAAAAACATACGACAAAAAATAAAAATACGAAACATAAAAAAAATAAACGATACGGTAAATAAATTAAGCGTTTGGATATTATCTCATTATTTCAGCTTGTTTCCTTTCAATGTAAGCGGCTTTCTCCGGCGGCAACGGGGAGGCATCGATCATGAGAAACTCCAACTCTCTACACTCCAGCATCCCTAGTTCTTTCTTTCTCTTCACCTCGTACGCGGCTTCGGCAGCTTCACATTTGCGTCTATAATCCTGAGATAGAGCCCCCGTTATAGACTCTGATTGACTCCCCCCGTTGCTCCGCCCGGCGCTTGACGTGTCCACCGATTTTTGTTTTTTCGTGGGTCGAGGTTTGTTGGCGGGACGAGCTCTCGGATCAGGGCCAAATAGCTCGGCGAGATTATCTTCGTCAATCGGCTTCGCCGCATCCCATTTGGGGTACAATTTTAAAATATTCCACGCGTGAACATATCAAATTTTTTTATTACCATATCGCTCCATATAACTGGTCTTTGCATTCTCGATATAGTCAGCTTCATTTTTCCCGCTTTTACGTGTTAAATGTTTGTAAATAGCGTTGAACCTTTGGCAATCATCGTTAATCTTGCTCTATTTTTCCGTCATCATATTTTTGGTACGAGGAGCAATTTTTGTTTGCGCGTTGAAATCGTGCATAATCAGGTTCCAAAACACGTCATCGGATTGGTCTTTTTCGATACCGGCGTTCTGAGAGTGTTCGACCCAACTCTCAGTTAGCAAGATTTCTTTGTCGCGATTCCAATGGGTATTCGCTCGCTTTTCTTCCACGCCATCATCATCGTCCTCGTCCAAATCGACAATGGGTTGTTTCGACACTTTTTTTAGTTTACGCCTTCCATCACGGAGGTCTTTGGCTTGTGGTACTTTGAATTGTGGTTGTGATGATTGTGATGGAAAATATTGCGGTGAAGTACTTCTTGGATTCGCGAAATTTTGAAAGTCGACTTATTGTTGGTGTTGATGATACGCAAGTTGTTGTTGATAAGCTTGATCGGGTGTCATTTGCGTTCCAAACGGAGGATACGGTTGCGAGGAAGAATTTAAGTTTTGTGACGATGGGGTAGACGGATTCAATTGATTTAGAGAAGACGAGTATTGTTGCGGGTTAGAGTTGAGAGGATGGGGTAGACGGATTCGATTGATTTAGGAGTTGTGTGTCTCTAACAAGGTGAATTTTCTTACGTTGCAAGAAACTAAAATGGAGTCTATTGATTTGTTTGAAATCAAAAGATGTTGGGGTAACTTTGCATTTGATTATGTGCATAGTGCCTCGGTTGGTAAATCGAAGTGGGATATTATGTTAATATACCTATTCGCGTTTAAGAACTAAATTCAAACGGCTCAATTATTTTGTTATGATTCAAGTAAATTGGTGTCTAATTGCGCAAATTACATCTTATTATTTCGGTGATCCCGCAAAGTTTCAAAAAAAAAGTCTATGATTATTTTATGTCACGTTATTGATAATTAAAAAGTGCAGTGATTATCTGAATTTTATAGTCCGTAATAAAAATGAGAGATTTGAAAACTATTTTTAACGTGCATGGTCGAATGCTTAACCTCTTTTATCTTAATGCAATTTAGAGGAGTTACCACTTGGTGGATTGTTCTTACTAACATTGGTCACAGATCCATTCAAATAGAAAGCTTGATAGGATTCTCATGTCGCAGCTTACTGAGTAGTGGCCTACTTATCAGCCATCACCCTAATAAGTTTTTTATCAGACCACCGCCATATTATACGTGAAATCTAACTCATACTATGACCATATTCGTTTCGTTTTTTTATTATTGCTGGAAATGGAGGTTTTGAGAACTTTTGTATAATAGTGTCGTAACTCCGTAATAATTCTAATGCTATATCAACAGGATAAGAAGTAAAATTTCATAAAAAAGAATATCTGTTTGGAATGGCATAACCAAAGTACAAAACTCGAAAACATGTGCTGAAACAGGACTCGCGTGATTTGAGAATATCATTGACCAAGAGATGGTCGTTCTGATACATTGCATAAAACTGCGAGTTGTAATATAATTCAAGGTGGATAAATGTGTGTAATGAGCTCTCAAAAAGCAAAAATCCGATGGGCAATTAAAGACGACGAGAACTCAAAATATTACCATGGTATTCTTAATAAGAAACCGAAAACCAACTTTCCGATACGAGTTTCTGTGAAGGGATTTGGTTGGAAAATCCTAATATTACAAATATTCCTTAATAAGTTCAAAATCTTTTGATAAACCTAAATCTGTGCGGAAGCCGAAACTTTAATATAGGTTTTCCTCATCATCGAATTCAATGCAACATCTGAATTTGGAAGCCGAAAGTGGCCAAATGAAAGATTAAAAAGGCGGTCTGGGATTGGAGTTGTATAATCCCGAGCCGATGATTCACATTTGGTTTATTATAAAATTTTGGAGTTTAATAAAAAAAGTGTTTGCGGCGAAAATATTTCTTTTCATTACAGTCGCATTCCAAAAGGGTGTAATTTACTTTCATAGCGGTGATATCCGAAGACCCCCGAAGCAAAATGGTAAATTCAACCATTCGTCTTATTGTGAGCCTTTATAAAATACATTGCCAAATTTTGCGAAGCTCTTGTGGTGTGCTTTGGAATATTGTTAATTGAGGTGGACAATCGCTTTTTGTTTCGATTTAGGCAAAATTCTTGACGAACCATTATACTCTAATTGATTTTGCAGTGGGTAAGTTAAGAAAAACAGTCATTGATTCTAAAATTACTTGAAAAAGGCTTATGATTCTTGCGATGGATTACCTTGATTTTCTTAAGAAAATTTGTGTGGTAAAAATGGTGTGGTTTGGATTCAAAGAAGTCTTTGACTTCTGGATCGGTTTTAGTGAATGGAAGCCTAACGAAATTTTAGTTTTGTTAAGCTTAAAACAAGTGAATCCTCTTATCTTCTCCGTTTATTTATATATGTTATGAGAGTCTTCACATTTCTTATTAAAAGATTTGGATGCAGGCATGTTAATGCTTTTGTGCTTAATTCGTTTTTATGCAAAAAACATCCCCCCTTCCATATGTTCTTATGTGCGAACGATCGCGGTGTTTATGGGCAATGGAGTACTAAAAATTGAGGATACGATTATGATATAGTAGAAATGTTTTCAATCGTCAGGGATTAGTAATAATTAACAAGTGGTATGGGGGTTGTGGTGAGTGAAGATAGGGTGCTTACTCAAATAGAATTGGTGTGTGTGTCCTTATGGCTCTTTTGCTTATTTAATTTCGAAAGTGGGAAATATGTCCGAATTAAAGCTGATGAAATGTGGATTAAAAATGGTAATCGTCTTTTAAAATAGGAAGATAAAACATTATCGATAGGTGTCTTTAAACCCTTCTCAAGGCATTTCTAAGAATCCATCCTATTTTATCATAGGTCCCTAATAATTCAAGGTGCCACTAAAAGATCCTGCAAACCATGAAATCAATTCCGAAGTCCTTTTTTAGTGTGTCGATTTAATAGTATAAAATCATAGGGGATGAAATAGATAAAGGTTCTTGTTCGAATAAAAAGAAAGTGCCTTGGTGTTTGTCAATTTATTATGCGCTTACTAGACTATTATGTGAAAATTGGTGTTGCGGTTACAACTCAATAAGAACGTGTTATACTATTTTCATTTAAAGCTACTTCATAGCGAAATGGAAAAATATAGCGATTTCAAGTTGGTTACAAGTCCATTGCGAAGCTTCTCCTAAAGTGGAAGCATAAGATAAAAGGTATACACTTAAAAATTTTACTGAAGAAAAAACTTTGCATTGGCGGATACTATTTTTAAGAGATTTGTGCATGGAGACCATGTTTGAAGACAAAGATATCCTAGGCGTTTATGCTCTGAAGTGAAGAAACGTTGTCGATATGTGGCTTCTAAACTTCACAAAACTTGACTTTGGTCTTTCGTCGGCTCCTAGAACCGTGGAACAGATCAATTGTGAAACAAGGTGTAAACAAAATAATTAGAGCAGCGAACAGTGAACACTAAAACAATAGCAAACAAACTTAAAAACCAAACCAACCCCGACTCACAGGCATTGACGACTTACGGTAAAGTATGTCTTGATTCACGCCTGAAATGCATTTGGACCTTGATATCGGGTGAGTTCTCTGTAGCTTCCGGCTAGAAAGGGAAGTGATATGAACAGAATCCGGAAGTGAGCTAACTCAAACTTAACGCGATGATATAATCGGTAGCACTCAAGTTAAAAACATTCATTTGCGTGAAGGGAAAATGATTGTTTGCCTAACCGTCTTAATAGATCCAGAATATAGATCAATCCTACTAGTTCTTTTCCTTTGTGGTACGTCACGAATCGTCAAGCATTTATTTTTTATTGCCTTTTGCTAAGATATTTCCAAGCTTTCCGTTGGTGGGGAAAGTGGAATTTCTGAAACATACTTACGATGAATGAGTTTCTTAGGGGGGGGATCGATAAACTTCGGATTCCTATCAAAGCATAAAATTGTTAAGGGGTTGTGTTTTGTTTGGTGCTTATTTGAGCTTATCGTACTAATGTGTCTTTGGTGTGTTTCTCCTTCTAAGGCGGATATTTTGATTGATGTTGTGTCGTATTCTTTATATTGGATCGATTTAGATGTATGTTCTATATGTTTATTGGCTAAAAAATCCTCATCTTATAACTTTGTAATTCTTCTAGCTTCTTGCTAGTTTTTTAATAAAGTGTTGTTCAAAAAAAAAAATAACCTTCCATTGGTGGTTGAGACATATTTTTTTGTATTGAGATATTAAAAGTAAATGCTGTTTTTATAGAGAAGTGTGTGTTAAAATGTTAAAATGAAGTTATTTACAGTGAAATGTAGGTATAAATTAAAAAAAATAATTTTTTTTGAGTTTTAAAAATGTATCCATTGCAACAACGGTTATATTTTAAAAAATCTTTTGTCTTTTTCTGGCTCACAAACTCGGCGAATAACCGAACGGCGAAGAACGACGAGCTACGATAGTGTGAGTGACGAGAGCCACGTAGGAACGGCAAGGTGTGCCTCGCCACCACACCGATCGCTCTAAATGAATATGAAGTGACAAAGTTTTATCGGTGGTGGTGTTGTTAAAGGACGAAACCAGTACACAATTTGACCACGTGCATTTACGAAAAATTATACAAAACGAGGAATAAATTTTTTTGGACCACGTGCATTTCAGAATAATCGAGGTTTTCACAAAAATTAACATTACGCCGCAAAATTCTATGAGTATCCCCGAGACTCAATGGTTTCGTCCCTGGTGTTGTCGTGATTGTCAAAATCAATAAGGCACGTCCAAACAACAGTGCCATGGATCTCCCAGTACTGTTTCATACCAGCCAGGCCGCCCCCTCCATTTTGTATACACTACGGAGTATCATGTAACGTGTGACTGAGACTTAACTATGTCTTCTTTTTGTGTATGGATGTGCGTACGTATGTTCTTGAATTCATAGTTTGGTCTTATAACCGGGGCCTTAAAATTAGTCCATTATAGAGTTTTGAAGTCGGGTTTCTGAAATTGCTTTGATTACGGCTTTGGAATCGGGTTCTGGAAATATGTTGTAGCATTTAGGAACGTTGAAGATTTAAGATTTTTTACACACCTACAAAACCATTCTATTAGAACTTGTGTCATCCATGCCACAGCTGGTCCAACATTAACAGACACCAACACTTATAGCAGAAGTATATACATGATATAAAGCTCCAAACCAGGTTTCACTATTCATTATATGTTGTAATCCATAACGTTATGCTGCAAGTTCATGTGAATGAACAAACTAATTTAAGCTCTCATACCGCTCAAGAAAGTTGTTGTTGATCAACTGGTAACTGTCGGTTTGCACGGCGAAACCAGGTGGTGAATGCAGAGACCAGATGAGGGCAGTCTTCCACGTTTCTTGTCGAGAAACTGAGACATTGCTGCAGCAATTCTTGAGCTTCCGACATAGCCAATGTTGATATGATTTTCAAAAATGTTTCTTCAAGTTCTAGGTACAGTGGTTTATGATTTGTTAGCATTGGTGTCACATTGTCTTTGCATACAATCAACACTGGTAGCCAATCTTTCACAAGTTTCATCCTCACCTGCAATGCAATAGACAAGAAAAAAACCTCAGATCATTAACTTGGCCGTTTACAAACTCAAAGGGACGATTGTATAATAAATTCCTTTTAAGAGTTCGTTTCAAGCCAATAATCAATGGTGTTTAACGATTTATAAGAGACAATTGATGGGATTGTGATTTGAGTCTACTCCACAATATTTGCGTAAAAATAGATTCGCAAAATGTAAAAGTGAATAACTATTGGCAAGCAGCACAAAACTGTTGCACCGTTGTACGACCACAAGCCAATGTGGGTATACTCGAGATTCAAAACCTAGGGTAGACTGTAAACAATAACTAATTATTAATTAGCTTTAGGAAATTAGAGGTTTATCATATGCTCTGAACAATTACTAAATCTAGATTGAGCATAACGGAAGAGAACCTACCTATATGAAGTAAGCCATTTATACTATCATTATGTTGTTAATTCGATAAGATTTATATAATTCTATCATAAGCACACAAAAAGTTTGAAAAAGTACAACTCCCCATAGATATTGACCGATAAAGTAGTACACAAACGCGCTCAAGTCATTAAGGAAACAGTTTCCAACATACAGAGTTTGAACAAGGGTAAAATGATTTCTCTTATTTATCATGTAATCGCTTCATGCATATGCAATCAATTTAGTGTTTTTACTATATATTATGTCATTACTATGCAGATTTAAATAGTTGCGACTTCTGTACATCTAGGATTCCTCCCTTCCTGTAAAAGCATACATCATAACAGATACTACAACCAGATAGCTCTCAACTTGTGCAAGAGTTACAAATCAATATCAGTTAAAGGTACTTCCCTGTTTTTCTGTTTACCGAATTTATTGTCACGTACCACAAAGAACAATTTATTGCCATGTACTACAAAGAAAAAAATGGAATAAGTGTTATTATCATGCTTTATTATTAACGCGGGATATAACTTTTTTCTATGTAGTACATGACAATAAATTCAATAAATTACAGAACAAGGATAGTACTTTTTTTCGATAAATAACTAAACAGGGAAAGTACTTTATTTGTTCCCTCATAAACACTATGTTCCTTATAGAAAATCAAATGCCGGAACTCTGCTATGTTCTATTAAAAATTAATCAATAACAAAACCATACAACACCTTACTACAACAATTAGACTGGGTAAGGAAACAAAGGATCAGCAATGTGGAAACAAGAACTAGAACACCTATATGAATCCGCTTCTTTCCAATCATTTTCAATTCTATCCAAATTTAGGGACCTAATGTTTAAGTAATAGCCGATTTTCCCCTAAAGAGAACGGTAAGTCGGTAACTAATAGAGCTTGGTGCAAACCTACGCATAACTTAAGAGCACTAACTACACGATACACACAAGGCATGCATTCAACGTAATACACTTAAAAACAACGAACCTGTCTAGGAACCAAAATAACACCAGCAGCAACCGCATTCGCCAACCTACACGTACACCTCAAAACAACAGCCGGAAGGCCGGGAACAATATTCCTCCACGCATCATCCCTAAACGCCCTCTGCAAATCAGCAGTAAACGCCCCTTGCTCACTCCACTCCTTCACCGCCATATCGGCCACTCTCAACTCAATCATCCGTTCAATCAACCACAACAAATGCCTCCCATTCGTCATCGCCGTATGCAAATTCAACCTCTGAATCGCCTCCGTCTCATTATGATCACCTCTAAAATCGGGACTACTATACTCCTCCAAACTCTCCTTCACCACTTTCAAACTCGTCACAAACGAATCCTCCAAAACTCTCCTCGCACTCACCCTACACGAAAAATCCCTCAACAATTTCGCAACAAACGCCTTGGCAAACGCCATGTTCGGATGACTCTGCACCGCGCTCGATATCAACCCGTGCAACATCTCCTCAGAAACATCATCTTTCGCCGAAACCACCCTACCTAACAACTCACACTTTTCGTCCTCTTTTAACAAAGGAATCAAACTAATAACGCGCTTTTCGTCATCTTCGCTCCACGGCACCGCTTCCAAATACCTAACACAAACACTCACACACTCCTCAAACAACAATTCCAACGCAATAGGCAATATCTCAAGCGCTATTGACACATTCTCAATAGCATTCAATATCTCACACTCATCGTAATACAACATCTCCAAAACCGTGACGTAATCGTTCATAGACGATGACGTCATCACACCGAAATTAATTTTACAGTAATGACGATCATCATCATCATCATCGTCAAGGTCACTTTTTTTCCACCTGTCAGATAAAAGCGCGCCAAAATATTTAGACCGATTTAGAGCTGTTGAATGAAGATAGATCTGATACTCGGGTGATTGATCAACGGTATCGTTTTTTTCTGATGACGGTGATGATGACGTCAGCGGGGGTGAGGATTGGTCGATGTATAAGCGGAGGATGACGTCAGCGGTGTTTGGATCGTTGAATCCGTTAGGGATGGAGGATAACGAATGGCGTGAATTGGTTCGGTGAAACGGTGCCGTTTTGGTAGTTGTGAAACGGTGTCGTTTTTTGTTGTTGTCGAGCATTGTGGTTTTGGGAAATGAAGGTATGGTTTTGCAGAAGAAGGGGGGTGTTTTGATATTTGTGATGGAGAGGGTTTGTGGGCCGTTGGATTGGGTTTAGGAGGGTTCTAGAGATGTGTACGTGGCGGGAGGTGGTTGGTGGGATGGGTGAGGATGTATGATAAGTGTGGTGGAGATGAGGGTAGTGATGTGGAATAGGGGGGATGATGTTATTACATGTGGATAACTGGATAAGATCACCTATTTCGTTATTATTTTTTGATACTCGCTCGGTTTCAAAATTACTTTCGTAATAATAATTAAACAAAAATAATATTGTAAACTTTATCAAGCTTCCTTATTTATTTTTAAGGTGCGTTTGGTTTAAGAGGGTAGGGTTAGGATTTAAGGATCATGCTCAAAAGTTGTTGTTTGGTTGGTTTATGTGTGCCCTAAAAATAGGAATGTTTACCATTTTTTTTTCTTTGTAGTAAACCCAAGCTAGTTGCTTCTTTTTTGTTATAATTTCATTTTAAATGGGCCCAACTTTTATATTCACCACTCATTTTTTTATTTTTTTCTCATTTTACCATAATAACAATTTCAAAATTTTAAATTATATTTATTTATAATATAAATAATACATTATTTTATTATATTGTTCGCTCTCCTCATTTAATTCAAACATCATATTAAATTCAAATCCATACTCAAATCCAAATCATAATCCTAAACTCATCTATAAACAAAACGGACCTTTAGTAGTGTATAATTAAATTGGGACATCCTAAAAAAGAAACATAGACCATTAATTTGAGACAGAGGGAGTAGTTGTTTTTTTGAAATTGTTAAAGCAACGTTTTGTTGTAAGCGAAACGCTATGTTACGGCTCGAAATAGAGGGTGTTGCGCTTCGTTTATAAAGTTTTAACAATTTTTAACGAGGATGATGTTAATACAAATAATGTCTAAAACGTTATTTATATTTTTCGACCTCTCAATGTTTTGATAATAACAAAATGTGAAAACGTTTACGATAAAATTAAACGTTTATAAAAAACTAAACTATTTTTAAGATTAATCACTTAAGATATGGATAAACAAATCATTAAACTTGATTAGTGATCAAGAAAATATTTTCCTTAAACCTTATATTTCTACAAATGTGTTTTTATAAAAATATAAAAACAAAATATTTATTCATTAAAAGAAATGTTTTATTAAAAACATAAAATTTGAAATTCAAATTTTCCCCTCAAAATAGAAGGTTCTATAACAGATACAACCTTCACCACAAAAGAACAAAAAAGGGAGCGAAGTCTAGTGACCGTCGGGACCGCCACTAGCAACGGTCATTTTTTTGTCCCCTATAAATACTAGGCCACCCTATCTGAAAAGCAGAACCTCTTGCCACGAATTTTATCATATCCATTTTTCTCTCTTCTTCTTTTCTTTCTAAAACACATATCTTCATCACTAACATACCTTGATCTTGTTTCAAGTGATTAATTCTTTCTTCCCCCTTCTTCTTCTTCTTCTTCTAATCAAGTGCAAGAGAAGAACAATCGTATTCTTCTATATACGAATTGTTATCAAATGATCTCTCTCTTCCTCCTCAAGATCATAAATCTTCATTAAATATTTAGTGTTGTTGTGTAAATTGGACTGTGAGTAGATCCAAGTGTGTAAATTATGTATTGGTGTGATTTGAATTGTGTGTCAATCTAAGGGTATATATATCTTGTGAGTGTGTAAAGACTTAGTGAAGTCTTAGATTGGTTCTAGCTAAGATTAAGACTCGACATCTAGCTTAGTGTCAGAAAAGAAAGTAAGCGACGTGTAAACGGTTTTCTCCGCCTAAAGGGAGCTTATTGACATAGTGAAATCTCAAGTGGAGTACTCGAGGAGTGGAGTAGGAATGAAGAGGTGCTTCGTTGCCGAACCACTATAAATCTTAGTGTCTTGGTTTGATCGTTTCTTTCCTTATCCCTTTATATTATTATTGTTCATTTAGTTCATTACATTAGATAGTTTTTGTTGTGATTCATATTGCTGATTGATTGACATATAACTCGAATCAAACCATTTTATAAGCAAAGAATTTTAAACCGGTCAATTAACCTATAAACTATTCAACCCCTCTTCTAGTTTCCACATGCATAATTAATTTAATTATTCCACCACTATCCCCAGCGACATGTCGCTGGGGAAACCTTACAAAAATAATTACTAAACAACTGGCCACGTGGTTTTTTGTCGTTTAGTTTCAATGATCCCCGGCGACATGTCGCGGGGGAAACCCTCTCACAATGTTGACCTGTCAAAGTTTTGACCAAAATTTGGTCGTTTTATTTGTTACTATCCCCGGCGACATGTCGTCGGGGATTAGTCTGCAATTTTTTTTGCTAGCCTGCAATTCAGCTCATTTCTATGTTTTTTCAAAAAAAAACCCACCAATAATCAAACCTGTATCTAGCAATATATAAACTACCCAAATACATTACAACTTGCATCAAAAAACAAAACAATATCAAGGATCAACACATTTGATATAACTAAACTAAATACGTCCAAAATCTGAATAAACATGTTATAGTCTAACAAATGGGCTTCCTAGCCATAAAACTTGCATTTTCCGCAAGATACAAGTCAATATTCACCTTGATAACATGTTCAAAATGTACGGGGATACAAATGTTTACATAAGGGTCGCCAATACATACTTAAAGAAACAAAATAGCATATACTTACCCATATATAACATCTTTTAACTATCCACATCCTCGCGCGGCGTCATCATCATTGCTCGACTCATCATCCTCGCCCGCGCCACACCCGTTGCCACTCCCATTCTCATGCTATGACTGAAGCTGCATAAACAGCTGGGAATACCTGTCGTCACTACTCATGGCCACCGTGATCATGTCAATCTACTTCTAGAGCTGCTTGTTGCTTTTTTTGAGCTCATTGACATCGGAAGTATGATTGCATTGAGGCACGAGGACATCGAGGACGTCCTTGCCCCTTCCCGCCACAACCCTACCAACATAGGGAATGTGCCCGCGCTACTTGCCCCGATAAACCATGGCCATGATCCTCCTACGTAGTGATAAAAACACAAGATTGTTAATATGTTAGTCGGGTTACTACATTATTTCTCGACAAATCATTAAAGTGCATGTTTTGAAACAATACTTACTTATAGACGTCGATCCTCGTCCCACAAGAATACGCCGCCCACAGTATGGGTATCGAAGAAGGTCTGGATTAGAGACGGGTACCCTTGAGTCGCGGAGCTCTACATCTGTACATACACAAGTATATAAGATGAAACAAATTAAAAATGACAAATCACAACACACCAAAGCGTATAACGAGCTATATATATGTAAAATAATTATAATGTTTATTACCTACATATCTCAGAGGGCAACAAGTGTTTGGGATCCCTGCCGGCATACGACTGTGCTCTTTGCCCGGTTTCGACCATTTTGAGCACACCGGGCCATGTTCTTGGGATCATAACAAAACCAGATCTGCTCATCCCAATCTTCCGCAGAGATGTTCGTAGGACGTCAGGATTTGATAGCTTCTACGTTGTAAGTCTTGTCATTGGGGTTCTTAACCCAATAATCCATCTTCAATGAAGACTTGTTGTCCGTGTAGATCTTTCCAAGATGTTGATCAATGTTCTTCCTGATATCTGGCCAAAGCTCGGATTGCATGTGGGGCTACAAGTCAAACTGGGTCTGCAATCACATATAACAAAGACAGACTTAGAGATATAATTTATATATTTATTTAAATTCATTTATATAAATAAATAAATGAATTTAGATAAACACACAATTAAATAAACATAACACGATAATAAAATAAACATAAAAGGATAATGAAATAACCGACCCCAATCTTTTCGAGGACCCCCGCCTTCCGCTTCGGCAGGATGCTGCGCCAAGAACCAAAGTGCATCGGGAACTCCCTCACGATCTCCCCGAGGAGGTTAGCCCAATGAGCCGAGTGGTCACCAAGAGGCAACATCGTGCCATTATCTTTCCACTCAAACCAGATCGGTTGCGGGCCTAATTCATCCATGATCTTTCTTAACCCGAGGTTCTCGGTTTCCTTGTAGGTATGCATTCTGCCGGCTTTCCTGCCTCCTAGATTTGGCTTCCGGGTGCCCTTGCCTACAAAATCAAGTAAGTGATAATGACATAAAAATTCAAGGTAAGAAAATTCAATATATCAAGTTTATGCTTATATAACAATAATCCAGAAATTCTTACCACTACCTCGGCAACCTCCGGCTGACTCATGTGGAGGGGGTCGATCATCACCACCATCGTCACCTCCGTGACCCCTTGCGACATCTGTTGACATCTGTACAAGTACAATTAGAATAACATGTAGAAATTAACGAACAAAATAATAAAACCATGCACACATCCAAATAAATATACACATTTAAACAATCCACAACAATTTCATTCATTTATTCAAATGTCTTTTACAAGTTATAACTAAAGATCAATCTTCTTTTTTACTAGAATAAACAACAGCTACACCATCATCATCATCAACATTGACGAGGTCTTCATCATCAGAATTTGCTGATTGTGCTAATGGGAAAAGATTCAAACACAAACATGGTTTCGCATGTTTGTGCTAATGCATTGTTGAAGGAAGTTGATATTTACACAGAATAGATATTACTACTTCTACAGAAATTTGGTGCCAATGTAAATTTATGCCCTCCATACCCTTTTACATTAAACCTTTTTAACTGCTAAACGTTTTAGTTCCGGTGAACTCACCCATCACATACTGTTGCAGGGACGCTATCCTGTTATTACGTTCACACATAAAATCATGTGTAACAATTAAACAGATCTATACACTTTTCATCATGGTGCACATCTATATTTGGCTAATTCATATTCCTCTTTAATATGTTTAAAAAAAATGAAAATCATTATTTATTTGATCAAAAACTAAAAACAGATATCAGAATTGTTGTGACCAATTTAAGTGGGTAGTTATCAAGTTAGTACAATTCTATCATCGATGGCATCTTAAGTTTCATTTATTTACAATTCTCAAATCATTATCGTCCTCTCGACGAATGTAACACTGCTATTCATTAAGACGCGACAACACCCTAAGCTAGCTCTGATGGTGTCCAAGGAGTACATATCCATCGTTGTATCATCAATACTTACTCGCTGCATGATCAACTTGTAATAAATTTATAATGATATCAATCTTTATCATTTTCTTGTGTATACAAAATTCCTCATTCTAGTCCCCAACTGATTAGATGATTTCTTTGATAGGTATATGAGTTCCAAAAGTGATTGGGAATCGTGAATGGAAACTTTGATTAAATGTGTGATATACTTTTCCATCTTAGCATAGGAAAACATGATGGAATTGAGATTTGAGTGTGAATAGCAACGCATGGTAAAAGTTTAGTCAGACAAATAGGGTAAAAGCTAAGAAGTATATGGAGGGTATAAAAGTAAATTCACATAAATTTTATGGGGATGAAGTAAAATCATTCGTGTAAATATCACCATCCGTTGTTGAATGACACAATCTCAACCCTAAAACTTAGATGCTTCATTTTCAATTTCCTAATTAACAAAACGGTTTTACACATGTCACAATGTGGCGCATGATATTTCGGGGAAAAATTGATTGCAAATGGCTTTTTAAAACTGTGTTTCTTATAAACAGGGGCGGAGTCAGGATTTTTAGTTAGGGAGGCTGACAATGCTTAATGCAGAAAGTCATAATGATAAAGGGGCTCAATGTAAAAAACTAGCTTGCAATATAGATAATTAATGAATAAAATAGGCTAATTAGGGGTGACTCAGCACCCACTAGTCCCCCTACTAGCTCCGCCCCTGCTTATAAAAGACAGATAGATAGATTTTCTAAACATTATTTTATTCACTTTCATACACTATGTCATCGTTGTTTCATTCAGTCAATTCTCACTTTCCAATTTCATACACGATTTTTATTCTCAGTTTTAATGCATTTAATTTTTTGTTATTCTTTGACCTCCGAAAAAAAAAAATCACAGGTAAAAAGCATCTTGTTGATCCGTGCGTTAGGGTTCATCTATCATCTCATAAATCATAGTATTGTCTTGTTTTGAGTTTAAAACAACAATGACATTGTTCTATTGTAGAATTGACAGTTAGATTCTCTATACGATGTTTGCCATGGATGGAACAAGTATTCGTTCAATTCGGTTTCGGGCACTGGTTGCATGACACGGTGTCTCGTAAAATTGCTGAAGGTTGGGATAATATTGAGGGTTTGTAAGTCCTTGATTGTAGTAAACGATATTTTTCTTTCTATCTACACATATGAAAAATTTAATATGGGGTAAAGAATCAGAAGTAAATTGTACATGAATGATGGACGGAAGGAGGTGATGGAAGTTAGTCGTGAATAGAAGGCATTGTATATGAATGGTGGAGGCCAAAAAAAAGTATTATAAAAAATTAAATATTTAAACATGAAAAGTTCGAAATCTGCCCAAGATTATCTCTTAAGAGTGTCCACCATTGTTAACAAAATGAAGTCTTGTGGAGACCAGATTAATGAAGAAGCTGTTGTTTCCAAAGTTTTAAGAAACCTCTGTTAAATGTATTAATAATGTTTGTTGCTGCAATTAGGAAGCCCATGATTTATCTACTTAATTCAGATTATGAACTTATGATTGGTTATCGACTCACGAGGACAGACTGAAGACTTCCACACACAGATCAAAACCGGATGAGAAAGCATTCCAAGTTAAAGGTGACCCCTCTTCAAAGGGTATAGTTGAAAGTTCTGATTTCAGATGAAATAACAGAGGTGGTTATCATGGCCGTGGTCGTGGCAGAGGTAGAGACAGAGGAAGAAGTGAATCTGATGAAAGACAAAATAGGAACCCAATTCAATGGCGAAATTACAACAAGTATGGCCACAAAGATATTGATTGCTGGAGCAAACCGAAAAGTGGTTCCATACACTGTCAACACTGCAAGAAGCATGGACATATAGAGATGTGATTGTCTGGGCAATCGAAAAGCGAGCAAACACCATGCAATTTTTTTTAGCGAAAATTCAAATGAAGATTATTTACGGCCTTATTCGTTAATGCATCAAATAAGAAAATAATGTTTGTATATTAACAGTGTGGTTTGTGCTTCGAACATCATTTGTGATGGTGCAGATCCATGTTCAAGGCATGACGTAGTCACAAAGTAAGAAGGACCACCTCCGCGTGTGGACATTGGGGACATTGATCTGGAAAAATGAAAGGTGAAGGGAAGGAAGTTATATTTGCCAATTTTTATAACCACACAATATTGATAATCGCCTAGTACTTATCTATCATGTTGAGCATGTTCCTTCTTTAGCTCATAATTTGCTAAGTGTCAGGCAATTAATGTATAGTGGGCATTCTATATTATTTGATGATTCATGTGTTATCAAACAAAAAAAAAGGAAAGATAGTTGCCAATATGACTCAGAATAGAATATTTCCTTTTGACATATCCACGGTTGAGAGCTTTGATTTAGTTGTAAGCGTAAGGGTCAAGATAAATTATGCATTTACGATATGGTCATCTAAGTATAAATGGATTGCAATTTCTGGAACATAAAGGTATGGTTATAGGCCTGCCCAAAATTGATACTATTGATTTTTGTAAGGATTGTGTATATGGAAATCAATGTAGACCATCATTTCCTGTATGATATTCCAGGTGGAGCGTAACAAATTGACCTTCATTGATACATGCCAACTTATGTGGTCCGATGTCCGTTGATTTTATAGGTCGTTATTTTCTACACTTTATTGATGACTACAATAGAATGAGTTGGGTGTATTTTCTTAAAAATAAATTAGAAGCATCTGATTATTTCAAGAAGTATAAATCTTATGTGGAGAAACAAAGTGGCAGGAATATTAAAGTTCTTCGAACAGACACGGGAGGAGAGTTCATGTCAACAGAATTTGTCATTTTTTGTGGAGAATAAGGTATTCACAGAGAACTTACCGCACCTTATACGCCACAACAAAATGGTGTAGCGGAGCGAAAAAATCGCACGAATTTAGAACATAGAAATGACGTAAATGCATAATTATAAATATTATAATCATCATCATCTTGCTCACTTCCACTCTCACTATTTTGTTCATTTTTAAGTCAAACTCAACAGATACACATTGCAAAGTGTCTGGTCATTGATTATAGACGCTCTACACATTGGATTCGCTCATAGAGAAGCATCAAAGTCAGTATCATATTTCAAGGGTTTGAATCCTAAGTGAAACTCTAAGCCAGGAACCAAATAGAAAATAGACTTCACAGAACAAGTACATTCAGTCTTCAATTCATTTATAAAACCAGCTAAACCTAATGAAACAAGACCAACATTAGGTATTTCTATAAGGGATTTAGACTCAGACAAAACATTGATGTCTTACATAACTAGGCCACCCCGATGGAGTAGTGTGGATCATAAATAAGTGGATGGATTGAGATTCATATGCCTGCTGGCATTATATAAACAGAAGAGTGTTACTTTATTGCAAACCCCTTGGGAGGGGTAATTAAGTGTTCGTGGGTTTGGTAGTGTTTATGTTTGTTACTTGTATCTATTTACTTAGTTGGAATTTTTGGTTTGTATTGTTCTTTCTGTCCTTTAGTGGGGGGGGTTGTGGTGTGTTAACCGTCGCAATATCGCACAATTGATCGTTGTATTTATTGGTTGTTTAGTGTGTTTTGACGAGTAGGTTATTGGGCTATAGGTGTTAGTTAGCGTTGAGGGGATAATTGTTACCCGTGTAGAAACTGGGTGTACAACTAGGATTATAAACCTTTTAAATATATTAATTTGTGTTGTAAATATTTCAGTCTTCAATTTATTTATTAAACCAGCTAAACCTAATGAAACAAGACCAACATCGGGTATTTCAGAAAGGATTTTATACTCATACAAAACAGTATCTCTTACAAACACCACCCCGATGATACTTGATCAAAAAAGTGGATGGTTGAGATTCTAAATATATAAAACAAGAAAGTGTGTTACTTTAATCAAACCCCTAAATTTAGAAAACCCTAATTTTTAAATTAAGATTAAACAATATTTCAAAACATAGAAATACAATAATTAAGGACCCATACATACCTTTATTGGGGAAGATGAAACCCTAAACGCAATTTATTAGATTAATTTGTTGATTAGGTTTTTGAGAGAAATTAGGAGTATCGAGAGGAAATGGAAGAGAAGAATGTGTGAACCCTAGGATTATCCCCCCTTTAATAATTCAATGTTTAAAAAAATTACGCGACACCATCCACGTAGACACTCAACTGGTAAGTTAAGGTTAAAACAATATGGGTAACTTATGTAACCGGTTAACATAACATGAGTAACCTATTTTTAACCAAAAATACTTTACAAATCACTGGGCTATCGTGTCTAATCATTATAAATGTAATTAACAATGATTTACTATCGTAAGTAGGATATAATCGTATCAATGTGATTATGTCATACGTATAAGGTAATTAACAATTACCCAAAATATTGACCTAAAGAAAATGCACTGTTTGTAAATCTTTTTTTAATGGCTAAGAAATTTTTATTAACAAAACTAGCATGTAGCTAAAAAATTCAATCACATAGAGATTGATACCAAAACAAAAAAATCAAAACACAAGCACCTAAATAAAGTCTACTTGTGACAAACACAATAAAAATTGAACTTGTTCTATTCCGACTTCTCCAAAACTTCATCAAATGCAACCCCATGAAGATTTATTCCTTTTGAACATTTAAATAGATTATCAGAGCCTAGTATATTCATAGTTGCCTCAAATTCAACTTTATTTAAACATTAACCTTTTAGATTTTACATTGATAGTTTAGGTCTAATACTTTAAAAAAGTATGAGAAAAAATATGGGACCTAAAGTTTTGGAAAAAAAGTATTGGACCTAAAGCATCAATTGAAAGTCTAAAAGGTCAAGGTTTTAATAAGGTTGAAGTTGGGTCAAGTATGAATATATTGAAGTCTTATAGTCTATTTAAATGTTAAAAAAGAAGAACAAAATATTCTAATTAAATCCATGGAATACGACATGTTAAAGAATTACACATATTGGTTTGGGCTTTGATGGTATAAGACTTCATTCCATTAGTTACCAGATTTGAATTCAAATTTGAAGAAACTTTATAGCTGAGTTTATAGCTTCTTGAGCTTTAGATCAAGACTTTTATAGGTCACTGAACACCCTGACCTCTGATAGTGGTAAAGGGAATTAAAGCCACTGATGAACTTTATTGAGATCACTCTTTAATGAGTAACTTCGGACTAAAAGATTTTCACCAGTCTGATGGCTTTAACTTTGTGCTCGCTGAGTAGTAAGCTGAAAGATACCATCAGGGAGTTATCCATTAGAGAAAGTATCCTTAGTAGGTTAACTCATTAGTGGGTTGCTTGAGTTTGGAGTTTTAGCAGGTATGCTCCTCAGTGGGCTAGCTGAATGTTCAGGTCACTAAAGGAATGACACTGGAATGAATTCAATAACTTATAACAACTTTGTCCAGTTTAAAAGGCAAGTTATAATTACATCTAATGACCATGATTAATATGGTCATGTAACCACTAATTTCTGATATCAAGAAGGCTAATTATGGAAGAGATTATATCTCTTATAATCTCTCATAATTCTTTGACTAGGGTTTTGAGTATCTCTCCTATAAATAAGAGATCATAACTGCAAGACATGAGTGTCGAATTAATATAGAGAAACACTTAGAAGCGAAAGGGTTCTTGATCTGCACCTAGAACAAGGACAAATACTTGGTTTTATCCCAAGGAGGTATTCATGTAACCCAGGTATAAGGTCGAATAATCTTCTTTGGAAAGTGATTACACGACTTCAAGTGATATCCGGTAACCATATTGGTTTAATCCTCAATGGTTTTCTTGATTCCTTGTTTGATATTTACTAACACGTTGAATCTTCCAAAGAACTATGGGATACCTTGGAGGCCAAATATATATCTGAGGATGCCTCAAGTAAGAAGTTCCTTGTTAGTAATTTCTTAAATTACAAAATGACTGATTCAAGACCGGTTATACAACATTACAATGAACTTCTTGGTATACTTGGAAGATTTACACAACACAAAATGAACATGGATGAGGCTATTCAAGTCTCTTGTATCATTGATAAAGTCCCACCTTCTTAAAATGATTTCAAGTACACCTTAAAACATCTGAAGGAGGATTTAACTCTTATTGAGTTGGACAGTCATTTGGGCATTGAGGAGTCCCTCAGGATGTAGTATAGTGACAAGCCAAAAGGCAACAATGTTAATGGTCCTTCAATTATAAATATGGTAGAACATAACAACTCCTTCGGGTACAATGACAACAAGGGTAAACATAAACATTATGACACCATAGCTGATCCTAACAAGAAATCCAAAGTGACTTGTTAGAAGTATGGGAAACCTAGACACTTGAAAAAGGACTGTAAAGGTGGAAAAGCTAGCAACAAGGCTAATGCTTCAGGCACAAATGGTTTAGTAGATGGTTCTACCAACTCACTGAGAGGTCATAATATGTTTAATAAATTTCTTCAGGTTTATTATGTTACATATGTATTTGAGGTTTATTTTGTGTAGGATGATGATGTTGCGTGGTGGGTTGAATCAAGGGCAACAATTTATGTGTGTAAAGATAGATGCTGGTTCAAGACATATGAGTCACTGAATGCTGGATCTATTCTTCACATGG
>BQNB010060717.1:0-29905 GCA_026074375.1 Tanacetum coccineum
TAGGAATTGCTTTAGCATTAGGTGAGTTTCATAGCCCCTTTTTCTTATGTTTTATTGGGGTAAAAATGATGCTAAGTGTTAAAATGTTTTAGTTGCTATGATTATGTGTTTATATGTTATGTGGTACGCTCCATGGCTTTGTGTTCAATTGGAGTCATTTATGTGGTACGCTCCATGGCTTTGTGATCAATTGTAGGCATTTTGAGGTATGTGAGTTCGGTTAGAGAGTGGTGTTTACTACTCAATCTAATCCAACTGAAGGGTTGAAATAATACATACTAACATTGTGTTTCGATCGGAGGGTAGTGAGCTACCCATGACCCTGTTGTGAGTGATGTGATGTATACGTGGACTGCAGGACACGTATAGTTGTTATGAATTGTTTTAGTAATCTCAGCAATTGTATGGAAGTTTTAAAAGTGTCTTAAACCTATGACTCTCACCAATATTTTGTTGACGTTTAAGCATCATTTTCAGGTGAGCAACATGGGAATAAGATAGAGAGAAGTGGCTAGAAAGAGACCATAGGGAAGTTATGGAGTTATTCTTTATGGTCTTGAATATTGCATTGTTCTGGATTATGAGATAATTGTTGCAGTATTTCATTGGCAGAACTTCCGTTTCATCAATAAAGACGCCTTTTAGTTTTGGTTAGTTTTATGGGTATTGTTATGACACTTTGTGTCTATACTTTGCTTATTTATTGCATGTAGAATTCTCTATATAGACGCCATTGTGTTGTGATGACATCCTTTCTCGTTATGCCTTGCGTTTTCGCCTTGGCGGGGTGTGACAGATTGGGTATATAGCTTTGGTTTATAGAGATGTAGAGTGGTTGAGCGCTAAAACTAAAACTAGGCTCCTTCATGTAGATGCATTTAGGGCTTAAGTGTTTAATGCTATAGTTGTTATGCTTCCCCTCTATTTTTGCATAGCTTATATATTTTGTATTTTGCTAAGTTGTCATTTTGTTATTTTGCCTACCATTATCTGATATGATATATATTACTTTCTTAGTATTTTAGCTATGTTTTTCCCTCACCCGTAAGAAGTCTAGTTGGGGAACCGTTTTCCCAACTGGACTTAAGCGTTATAAGGAGTCTCTTGTGGAACTGAAGGAGATAGGATAGTTGATCGTTTTTTGGATGCGTGTAATAGGGCTAGACCTGCAGAGTCGGGTGATTCTTGCAGAGGCAAAGTCAAACCCAAGAGAGGCCCATCATAAGTTTATCCCGTCCTTTACCTCGTCATGTTGTTATTGATTATTTCTTTCGGATATTTCGTATTTTGGAAGTCGTTGCGAGACTTTCGTTCTTTTATGTCGTTTTGATTTTATTTTGATATAAGTAAGTACTTATTTGATGGAGCATCTTTTATGTGTTAAGTTGGAGTGGTTTAAGATGTGCAATGTGGTATATGTGCTTATATGTAAATTATGATTGATATGGGTAATCTTGGAAGTAAGTACACGTGTGAAAGGAGGCACTTATAATTATGGTGGCCAACATAATTATAAAGGCATCACACACGTAGACTTGTGACCATGATTGCATTTATTTATGTTTGGTTCTGATGTGGTAGTGTAATATGTTTTTTTTATGTATATTCATGATAAAGATGGTGGTATGGATAGAGAATTATTCTCTTACCTTAATTGGAGGATATGTTAAGTTGAGTTGTATAGATAGTAAGTTTCCCTTCTATCTAGTATTTGTGGATACCTAGTATTGCTTTTATAAAGGTTGCTCGTTTGCTCGGTTGTTTGTTCGGACTTCCTAAGTCTAAGTTTAGCATCCCTTCATCGTACTTTGTTAGTAAGGATACCTGATTTTCCTATTCGACGTCTCGATGTATATTGGTTGTTCGGAATCTGCTTTTTCGGATATAGCCGCGTTTCGTTAGTTCTTTCATTGCATTGATTACTCGTATGAGTATCAAAGGTTTCTTTTAAGCACTAATTGTTCCTAACATATTAGTGTGGATCATTACTCCCTTCTTTGTATATCCCTTGGTTTTCGTAACCCGTTGGCGACGTGTTAGTATCGATGCTTTTAGGTTTGCTCTGTTGATCGTTATTTTGGATAAGACCTTACGTTTTCTTTTGGGTACGTAACGTCTTGCATGAGTTTTCTTGTACGAGTTCGTTTGATTTTATTTTGAGTATATGGTTCCTGGTATTTTCTTTCGTTTTCAAACAATAGAATTGTGTTAGAGTCTGTACGGTGTTTTACGATCCCTGTTGGTATTATGGTGTCATTTGTTTGAGTAACATATTTCATAATTGATGTCTAATTATAAAAACTCTTTGGAAGTATTGTGTTAGTGTTTGAGAAAAACTGTGTTTAAAATGATCTTTGTAAATAGAATATGTTTAAATGGTCTATACAAATAGGATATGAAAATTGTTGAGTGGTTAAATAAATTTTATTTTATTATAAAAAGCTGGTTTAAAGTGATTCATAGTGGTAAGGTACGATACACCATTAGATAACCATCTCTAGATTTTTATGACAACCAGAATGAATTTTTCAAAGATTACATTTAAGACAATTTTATTATTATTTAAAATGATTTTTTTTACTTAAATTGACTTTCTTAATTTAAACTGATTTTTATAAAAACATTATTTAATTTGGTCTTTCGAGTAAAGTTGATAATTGGTATAAGAATTTCCGTCTTTAGTAATTGATTTTTTTATGTGTTCATTTGTCGTGGTACGCTTGTTGGTTTTCTTTCATTGCGTTTTCACTCGGTGCATATACGTATCCTTTCTTTCAAAGGATTCTTGTGTCATTTGATCCACGACTACTTGCATATGCCGAATCTTCTATATGCATTCTAGCCTTTGACTCGATATTCATTTGTTATCCTATTCGATTGTTCGTAACCCTTGGAGTTCATTGATACCGTTGAGTCATGGAAGCTTTGATGTGATTGGGGGAATGGACCGGTTGTCCAAGAGGAAGTTTGTGATAGTATGTCATGGGAAGGGTTAGGATACCGTTGGAAGGTGATGAGATGCTTCGGGTTCATAGTGAACGTACTCAAGGAGTCGTAAAAACCTTAATGAACACAAAGGTAGAAGAACCAAAATAGAGTGATAGTTCTGTCGTATGAGATTTATTGATGTGTTTCCAAAAGATTTGTTGATGACCACCGCAGCGACAAGTTTACTTCCGCATAGACTTAGTTCATGGAGCGACGCCAGTCGCGAAGTCTTCATATCGTCTAGCACCCTCAGAAATGCAAAGAATTATCTAAACAACTTCAAGAGTTGCAAGACAAAGGTTTCATACGACCTAGTCATTTTTCGTGAGGAGCACCAGTATCGTTTGTTAAGAAGAGGAGCATGGAGTTCATTTGAAGTTAGATGTTAGAAATTACATGAGGGAGGATAAGTTGTTGTTAGGTTGTTAGTGTAATGTCATGACGAATTGGAAAGTACCTACGACACCATCCGAGATATGATTATTCTTAGATTGGCAGGTTACTTACCTCGATATAATCGCAAACGGTTCTTAAGAGAGTTAAACCACTATACTTCCTTAATGAACGGAACTCAAATGTATGAGTGGGGCGAAGAAAGAGAAAATGCTTTCTAGACTTTGAAGAATGATTTGTGTGACACTTCGATTAATCGAATGTAGTGGATGATGCGTTGACGAAAAAAGGAAGAATGAAACCTAGACGTGTTCGAGCGGTGGCTATGACTAATTCAGTATGGAGTAAAGGATATGATATTGACATTAGTTCAAAGTGAGGGTTCAAGCAAAGAGGAACGTAACTCGCAGAAAGGCTTCTATGGGTTATAGATTGATTATGGAAAGGGAGGGAGGACAAGAGTTTGTACTTTATGGATCGTATTTAGGTTCTAATGGTAGGAAGTGAAATGAATGAGGCCCATGCATCAAGCGAAAGCCTTTAGAATTTCAAGTTGGAGATCGTGTTATGTTAAAAGTGTCACCTCGTAAAGGTGTCATCCGATTCGGAAAACGAGGAAAGCTTAACCCTCGGTACATTGGACCTTTCAAAATCCTTGAACGGATTGGCCCAGTGGCATATAAACTTGAGCTTCCTGAAGAGCTCAGTAATATCCACAGTACTTTCCACGTTTCTAATCTAAAGAAATGCTTATCTGACGAATCCCTTGTCATTCCAATGAAAGAGCTTCGGCTTGATGACAAACTCAACTTTGTGGAAGAACCAGTGGAGATCATGGATCGAGAAGTCAAGCAACTGAAACAAAGTCGTATTCCTATAGTCAAAGTAAGATGGAACTCTAAAAGAGGACCAGAATTTACATAGGAATGCGAAGATCAAATTCGTGCCAAGTATCCACATCTGTTTTCAAACATCACTCCAACATCCAAATAAATCTCGGGACGAGATTTCTTTTAAGGGAGGGAGACTATAACAACCCGTAATTTTCATCAATGTAATTATCCATCTATTAAATTAGATGCACTGTAATATCCATCTATTATATATATACCACCTTTTTACAAGGAAATTTTTGCTTTATCTCATTATGCAACGTAACTTGCATCTCTAAAGTAAACGAGCTCACGCAACCTACCTATGCTAATTCTATCTATGTTTATATCATGTAAACATCCTAATATGTCAAGTCTATATCTTAATATCATTTTTACCAAGTACATTATCCATTTAACGTACCATTTACAACGTTATATCAAAATAGACTTTATTCATTAACATTTATATCAAAACCCTAATTATATGTAATATATACATATAAAATGAATGTGCAAGCCTTCAAGCTTTGTATTGTATACTTATAAAATGAATGTACAAGCTCTAATGTAGCTTATCGGTTGAGATTGCCTGAGGAATTGAGTGGAGTACATGACACATTCCATGTGTCAAATCTAGAAAAAAAATGTTTGGCGGATGCTAGTCTGCATGTGCCATTGGATGAGATCAAGGTTAACAAAACTCTTCGTTTTGTTGAGGAACCAGTTGAGAATAGTGACCGTGAAGTTAAGAGGTTAAAATGTAGCAGAATGGTGGTAGTTAAGGTCCATTTGGGCTCGAAGCGAGGTCTTTAGGACTTCAGGTAAACTGAGTATCCATACTTGTTCGTTGAGCAAGGGATGATTAGGAGTTTTAGTTAAAGTTGGGTACGTAAGGTTTCTTGTAGACCTTAGTATGCCCTTAGATGTGTTTGTGTGATTTTGGTTAAAGTTATTTTATGAATAAACTCGAAGTCGAGCCAATTCTTCAAAAATGTTGGGCTTTGTACCAACTTATAACTTGGTTTCAAGACAGTTCTTGTTTGATGAGTTGCGAGACCTGGTTGTAAATGACGTTGTTACGCAACTTAAGGTTTTTGACGAGTCTCCTCGATGACGGGCTAGGTTCAGGTAGTTGGATATTTCTTTTCGTTTGGAGCGGTTATGCTGCTATGCGTACCTTTTTGTGGGCAGGCAAAGTTGTTAGCAGTAAGATATCTTGTGAAAGTTAGTTCGAATTCAAAGTGTAACTTTGAGTTAACATGGGTATGGGAGGACTACTTGAAAGATAAGTATCCTCGATTAATTGTTTGATAATGATAGAGTTGAACCTTTTGGTTAAATCTCGGGACAAGATTTCCTAAACGATGGGATACTGTAACAACCATGACTTGAGCAGGTTAGTCAAACCGTTAGTGTTGACTTATGAATATGTTGTAATGTAGGGTTTACGTGTTTATATGTGTTTATGTGGGATATGTGAGATTTGGTAATCAATCCATTCAGCGTGATCGTCTCATTAGGATTGGATTTGTGTTGGATTTTAAAGAGTTCATTTCGTCACTTTTGGTGACAAGGAAATGATTTTATGATTTAAGCGTTTTAGTGATTTATCGTGTAAGTATTATTACGTATATGCATTTATGTGTTAGTAATGTTAGGTATGAATAGGTGTTAGTAGTTAGAATAAGAGTGAAATGTGAATTTTTATTTTTGAAAAGTTAGGTTAAAATAAAAATGAAAAGTTATTTATTTTAAAAGTCTAGTAAATTGTGTTTACGCAAAAAGGTATACTCAAATAAGGTTAGGTTTTATAAAAACTTAAGGTATTGAAGGTAATTAATTAACTAAAAAAGGAGAAAAAAAGAAAATAAGGAAATAAAAGCCTAATTAAACTAGGACTCTAATTAGGAATTATCTAGGATTATTCTAGGGGCTTATAAATACAAAAAAATAAAATCCCAAACCCCCCTATTGCTTGTTCGGCAGATCCCAAGAGAAAAAATGGAGAAAAAAATTTAGGGTTTTGATTTTGTGAAGGAAACAAGCTTTAAGGTATGTTTAGTTTTTCTTAATTAGTTTAATCATTGATTTAATTCATGTAACAAGAGTTATGGTGGATCTAGGGTTTCATAATATTCTGTAAATTAAAGTTTATAATCTAATTAGGGTTCTTATTAATCAATTAGATGCGAGTTGGTGTAATCATTAGGGTTTAGATCGCATTAGAACTTGATTTAGGTTTGAGCAGGATTTAGGGCTGTGTTATTTTGTGAATATCTAGAGGTTAGAAGCTTGAATTGATATGATTCATGTGCCTATTATGTAGCTCAGTGAGTCTAGTTTCCAGAACATCCGGCCTCGAAAGTTTTTAAGGTCGGGAAGTCATTCAAATGTTGATTACAAGAAAGGTTGTCAAAGCAGTAAATTCGGGTCAGATTTAGGTCAGATTACGAGGTGTAAAACCCCCACTTAAAATTTGAATTAGGATTAGCCAACTTACAGGAGTTTAGTTCTATGTGTCTATTAAAAATCTGCCAAATGAGAGCTTCTTATTTGGAGTCTAAGTATGGTTTTTAGGTCCAAACTTTTTAGTATTCGTTCAGATCCGAAACTGAGTAGTTAAAAGTTTGATTTTATTTGGGGTACTTAAGAGGGGAAATAAATTAGTAAAAAATCATAGAGATAGTAAACTCATGATATTGAACCTGTGATTTTTTATGGTAAAGTGACACTAAAATTCTGCGTTTTCGGGTAAATTGTTGAACTCTGAAAAAGTATGTAAACGAATTGGTAAATGTTGGGCATGGTGTCAGGGTCACCCATGAGGGTAGATAAACACCTTATACATTCATCATATGATTGTTACATGTGCTTAAGCTTTTGGCTTAGTAACGTGTAACACGTGTTATTTTGTTATTTAGCTTTGTGCGAGAATTTTGGGAATTGCTTTAGCATCAGGTGAGTTTCATAGCCCCTTTTTCTTATGTTTTATTGGGGTAAAAATGATGCTAAGTGTTAAAATGTTTTAGTTGATGTGATTATGTGTTTATATGTTATGTGGTACGCTCCATGGCTTTGTGTTCAATTGGAGTCGTTTATGTGGTTGAGAATATGCTTGTAGTCGGGAGTTAAAAATGTTTTTTAAGCTTGCTATAGTTATGTTGTATTTGATCGAATAGGCACGTTCCATCAAGTTGTATTGCGATATGATCAAGATTTGGTATGTGGATCCAAAATAATGCAAACGAGGTGTTGACGAGGGTGGGGGGGGGGGGTTGGGGGTGGGGGGAAAAAAAAAAAACTGGAGCGAGTGAGCTAAATGAGGCCAATGTAGCGCACAATGTAGTTGATTATGATTGTGGATCGTGGAACACATATCCCGTCACCGTTATAGGTTAATTGGTTGTCATGAAATGTTTTGGTAAATGCAGCAGCAAATATGAAAGATTATTTGGGATATTGTTGAATTGTCGTAAACCTATGATTCTCACTCCAACTTTATTGTTGACGTTTTAAGCATCAATTTCAGTGAGTTTAATGTGCTAAAGATAGAGCGAAAGTGTGCTAAGAAAGAGACCCGAAAGGATGCTTGTGAGATTTCTATATGCTTCCGTTTGAATAAATGGCTTTTTGCATGAATTGTTTGGATTTATGTTTGATGTCATTTAATTGACGAGACATCCTTTCTAATTAATAAATACACATTAGTTTTTGGTATTGTTATGACACTTTGTGTCTTTGCTTTACTTTAGTTTTCATTTTAGTATTCTCTATATAGACACCATGTGTTGTGATGATATCCATTCTTATTTAAGCCTTGCGTTTCCGCCTTGGCGGGGTGTGACAACATAGTCATAATAATCTCACAACCTAGGACAAGTACAAATAAAGTCAAATAGACAACATAACATAATAAGTAATGCAAGAATATAAGGGATAAGTAACCCATAAGGGTTACATCCTAAGTCTCTCTAAGCAATGTGAGTAGGCTCTAATCCTCCTTAGGCATAGTAATTTGATTACCTGAAATGAATTCTAAAACATCAAAATAATGTTGGATGACTCATGGAAGTTTAAGTAAAAGAACCCATTTGCTGTGCATCAATGGTTAATAGGACAGTGAGCGAGAAGATATGCATATATGCATTTAGTAAAATCACACAATAACAAATCCACATAATAACAACTCACAAAATAGAACTCAACAACGTTGGGTCATCATACCCAAAGGTATACTGGCGCCCTACCTAATATAATGGGTGTCTCTTCCAAGATAGATTTGCTTTCCTACAATTAGGTAACCAATCACACACATAGCACAAATATACACACATATTGTCTAAGTAATAATATAGTGTAACACATCATAAAAGATTTATAAATCATTTGAGTATCATTTTCCCCTTAGGAAAAACATAAGTAAAAAGAGGCTACGAAGACTTACCTTAAGCAAAGCGGTGAATTCGGAATAAATCAATAAGCTAAGGATGAGCTCGAATGTCTTAAAACGACCTAGTTGTAATATAGTGCGCTTTAAGTGCAAGCCAACGATAGCGAAAAGATGCATATGAAATTTTATAAAGTCCTCATCACCCGAATATGTTTGCGTTTAGTATATAAGTCAAAATGTGATCTCTTAAAAGTTACATAGTTTTTATCAAGTTTCGATGCTAAAGAAAAAGTTACTATTTTATCAATCTCTAGAAAATCCCGCACATTATCCATTTTCTAATTATTTTCGCTCGATTTATATTTTGTCTAAAACACACTAAGTATCCTACCAAAGTCTAGTTACAAAATTTATTCATCAATATGTTTATTACTATAATTTTTAAGTTACCAATTTAATAAATCCTATCTCGCTTACTTACTAATATTTTTGAAAGTTTCCGACGCACATAAAAAATATATAAGTGATACTATAATATTGGTCAAGGGTTTTATAGCTCAATCGGACTCAAAAACGCCCAAAAACCTCTCTTTAAGTTTCAAACAGCTCATATTTTTCAAGCAGAGAGTCTATAAAATTTCTAGATTTTTGCCAGTTTTTACAAAGGCGTAATTCCTTCGTTATAAGGATTAACGGAATGGTCAAAAGCTATGTTTCAAGAAAAATCCCGTTCTACAAGTTTCCTTTAACAAGTTTTACCCGACTCGGACTCGAAATGGGTCTAAAACCCGAAAACGTAAACTGGACAGATTGTGTCGAAAACAGGTTTTGGCTGGAAATGTTGCCAGTTTTATCCGAACTTCATTTGGTCATAACTCACTTCTCGTATTTAAAAGTCCGTTTTTATAAGCGATCTTTTATATCCACCGTTTCGTAAAAAGTTTAAAAACATATTATTAACGTTTTGACGTTTAAAAGGTGGAATTTAACAACTAGTTTTATTTCATAGAAAATTCAGACAACAAGTATTTTACTCCAAAACTACTCTATTTTTTAGCCACAAATATCATAACTTCATTTCTAACTTATATCCCTTCCATAGATTGATACCAATACTCAAACAACTTCAAGACTGTCTATCCCTTCCACCGATTGATACAATAACACTAACAACCACTTATAACACATAAAATCATAATTTTAACTAAAAGTACAATAATATTATGATTAAGTTCCAAAACATAAACAAGTTGTATAACCCTTTTTATTTTGTTAGTTTCTTTATAAAAAAACTTTATACAAACATGATGATGAGATGTGTGCATAGATGAGAATATGTGAAAGATGTATGAAAGAGAGATGAGAGTTTTCTTACAAGAATGAAGAGAAAAGATATACAATAACCTAAAAATGATCTTGTATCTAACCCGAATATGATCAAAAAGAATCACTAGCATCAAATGAATCCAATATTTGAGATTAAGAAAAACACACACTGAGAGTGGTGTGTGTATGTTTCGGCCGACCCCAAAGAAGAGAGAAAATGAGAGATTTTTGTTTAGTTTTTAGGGTTATGTTTAGATCCGCATTTTCACGTCATTTTACGACTCAATACTTTCCATTATTTATTTTTAGGGTTTTACGCGTTTGCTTTCAATTTTTAACGTTTAGTTAAATAGCGTAAATTAAAAATTAACATTAAATGTAAACGGACATCAAACAAATAAAAGTTTACGTCAAACAAGTGTCATATTATTTTTCTGAAGATAATTTATTAATTTTCACATTTTATTTTTATTGGTTACGTAAAACGTTTACGTTTCGCGATAAAATACATTTATGCATACACGGAAGCACCAATACCCATCCATACTCAAACAAATACCCATTTTTTACAACCCAATACACAAAAATTAAATCATTTATTTCCCTTACTATCATATATGGTCGGTTCATAAGTAATACACACACAAATAAAATGTAAACTCTCCACTAAGTATCACCTTCCTAATTAATAACCAACATTAAGTACAACCTTGAACCAAGTCTTCATAAATTGTCAAATCCCTCCTCTTAAGGAGGAGGAGAGCACCTTACACTATGTACTAATACCACCTCTTGAATCCATGGTTTGCTATTGTTTTAGCTTAAAACACCTCTATTATACAAGAACCCACCTAGGATGGCTTTATAAACACTTTACAATTTACACATAAAAATCAAACGACGAAACTCTCTCTACTTCAAACTAAGCCATGGCTCACTTAAAAACAATTTTAGAGTGTTCTTCAAGCTTAATTTGACAAAGATACAAGAGTACTAGTGTTCTTAGGTTTAATATCTAAGGTATATCAAGTTGGTTTAGAAGCTTGGGTATTGATTTTGCAAGGGTTTCTATCTAGAAGGAATTATGGTTTTCATAAGCAAATTAGGTTTTTTTTGGAAGTATTTAGGGATGAATACTTGGGTTTGGTTTGTGTAGCATCTTTATTAAGGTTTAAACATAACCCTAATCTTTCTAATTATTCATTTACATGTTTTATATACTTGTTATTATGTTAATCACCACCTAGAGTTTATTTTTATGGTTTATAAAATATTACAAGCATGTATTGGATTCGAACCTATATTAATCTATGGTGAAATAATGTTTAAAATGCAAGGATACACTTTATGAGTGTTGGATAAATTATATATTTAGTTTATAAATTTATTTGTTGAAAGTTTAATTACAAAAGTTATTTATAAATTATCATGAGGACTTGGTACTTGGACAAGAGTTATGGACATGAATATGAGGACCTTAAATATGTAAGACATATAGTTCAAAATTAGCTTGAAGGACTTGTACAAATTTAAACAAAGGAATGATTTATAAAACTAGATTTATAAAGTATATATACGGACTATTTTAAGCTTACTGTTTAGATTCGAATTTATAAATTTAGGAAACATTTTATTAAAATAGTACATGTTATGAGGATCATGAGCATATAAAGAACTCAAAAAACCGAGGTATAACGAAGAAGTTATGACATTTACAAGGTTACGATAATTAAATATATAAAAGTATTTTTATAAAAGTTATTTTATAAAAATAGCTATTGTTTCAAATCTTAGAAAAATGTACAAATATTTTATGATGATATTACATGTCATGAGGATTACAAGCATATAAGAAACTCGAAAAACAAGCTATAAACGAATGAGTTTACTGGTTTTGAAAGTTGTAGAGTTATAAAGTAATTTTATAAACTTTGGAAATACTGGATTTGACACAAGAGCAAAGTGTAACTGAAAGCTATTTTTTTATAAAATTAGTGGAAATTAGTTAAAATATTTTAAAACTCATGATTCCATCATATAAATAACACTCGAAACGGAGTTAAAAATGAGTAAGTTATGAAGTTTTTTAAAGATTTTCGTATAAATAGAAATTACAAAAAACTAATTTAAGTATTATAAATAATTTGTTGTAATTATGTATAAATATATGACATTCTGATAGAAACATAAAAAGTGGTTTACGAGTGTTTTCAAATCCATTTGGACTATAAAAACGTTAAGTAATATTGTCGTATCATTTATATAATGTTTATATACGTTTTTAGCTTTATAAATATTATTTCATAAAACAATTAAACCATTCATATAATATCATTACATAAAAAATGAAAACACTAAATCGAGTATTATTAACAAATAATCAATTGTTGGACAACAATAATATTTTCCTTATGGATACGAATACTTGGACATTTAATTAACAAGTGTGACTTAAACATTGTTTCAACTTTTTAAATTAAACAAAAACTATTAGGTGGTGGTGTAACTCTATAACTTATGATGTTGTATTTATACATTATACTTATACGACCTATAATTAATTAGGTTGCATTCTAGATCGTATAGCGACATTACTTTGTTGATTTTGCGATAATCACCACTTTCTCTAAGAGGTGAGTTTATAGCCCCTCTTTCACTTGTTTTACATTACTTTACAAATCTCAGGGGAGAATACATGCTCGTTACAACTTGTTTACATATCCATTTACAATCATTTTTACATACTCTTCTACATATTTGTTTACATACTTGATTTCGTAACTCATTTATATACTCAGATGTATGAATGTTTATAAACTCATTACATGATTAATTACAAACTCATTTTCATATTTCATAGTGAGATACAATACTTGTTTTTACTTATGAACGTAACAAATTAATTTTACTCGAATGATTACTGATTAGCTTAGGTTTCATGAACTGTTAATTACTCGGAGGATAAGCGCGAATGTTATAAAATAGATCTATTAGGGATTGACAACCCCCGTTCAAATGATTAGCTCTTACTAGTTCGAGTTTGAACAAACAAACTTATACCGTATCAGATCACGATTGGCTTGGAGCCTTAGGGCCAGCACAACATACTCATGCACTCTTAGCGTGCCTTGAATAAAGTGGTATACTAATAAGTCTACGTCGCAGTTTTATGAACTTAGTATAATCGTAATCACACTTATGTTGTATACTAGGCAATACATACTTGAAACATTTTTTGATATTGTGTTCATTTATCATACTCTTTAATCAAATGCGATCCACCTGTACATCAAATAGTTAATACATTTTAATAACAAATTCCTTATGAAAATGCTTATAAATATGTTGTAAATGTCTGAAAACGTTACTTAATTGTTTATATTTAGTTTTAAGGGACCAAGTGAGCATTTTAACAAAAGACATGAGATTTGGACATGAAATGAACTAAAGTGAAGAGTTCAAGGCTTGTTACGGCGTAACATCCCCGAAAGATTACGCAGTAACATATTTTAAAGAAGAAATGATCTCACAAGGTTTAACAGCGTAAAGCCAACTCCTACTTTAATTCGTACATTCAAATTCTAAAGAAGATTTATCCGAGTCAGCGTTACGGCGTAACATAGGCGACAAGGTTACGTCGTAACATCATTTTAGCCTAGAAGATTGGAAGCCAACGTAGCAAGGTTACGGTGTAACTTCTCATAAGGGTTACGCCGTAACAATTTCAAAATATATAAATAGAGCCCTCATCCGGCTCATTCATGAACACTCACTTCCACAACTCACAACACAGTCCCAAGGGGTGAACCAATCCCCCAAGGTCCGAAGTATTTCACCAAAAGTCCAAGAGAGAAGTCACTTTACACATTTCTTGTATTTAATCATTCATAACATTCACTGTAAGAACAAAGATGATTCAATCCATGTTTACTTTAATTAATTCTTGCATTACTGTTACCATGAGCGGCTAAACACTCTTAGTGCTGGCCTAACCATGTAATTGCTATTGATATGATTATTGTTTCCTGTTCAATTATGGTTTTGTTAGATATCCTTATAGCCTTTTATTGATCCTTGTGTTTTGGTAGTATAGAGGGTGACTTAGATCTTGTTAATCCTGTTATTAGACTTACCCTGTTGAACCTGGGATTAGCGGGGTACTAGGGTAGCTTGACACCTATCCCTAGTGTAGGAATTTACCACATTACAGCCTTTGCCATATTAAATACTTAAAAAGCACATGAACTCTTTCAGAGGGGGTTAATAATCAGTTTAGATTATAGATTGGTCTTAAGGATAGTTGGGGATTAACCACTACAAACTTAGATGCCTTGCTTGTGTGATCGTAGGGGAATGTGGGATCGCAGAGTGAGTATAGGACAGACCTTAAATGCCAATTCGGTTATGTCGATATTAGAACCACTAATGGAACTTATAATTGAACATTGTACAAGAAAATGTAATCATAGCATTAGTAATGAAATGGTTAGGTTAGCACGCTTTTCTCCCTAAATTCTTCTATCACTTTACTTTACTGCATTTACTTTTCTGTAGTTATTAAAATCAACTTAAAACCATTTTTAAACGTGACATAATCAAATTAGAACTAGTAAATCTTACCTCTTGGGACGACCTCGGATTTACCAAACTAATGCACTATATACGACCGGGTTATCTGCCCGTTAGTGCGTGTATCGGTAGATGAGTTTTATAAATTTAAAACTTGGCATTTAGTTATTTAAAACAATTTACGCATCACACTGGCCAAAACATATAAAGATCCAGAAGAAAACAAGCCAAGGACTGTAATCTACAAAGATATAAATAATCAAAAGAAGATGATGAGGGAGACTAAGGTGCACAAGTTCAGTGATGGCACGTTGACGAGAATTCTAGAAAAGCTGGATGTCATGGTCATAGACTACGTGCTGTTTAAGTTCAACCCTGGCATGGTGCATAGGATTTGGTCTGAGGATGATAAACGGAGGAGTCAAGAGTTTAAAAGCTTATTGAGAGAAGGCTCGAGATCAGGCGAATTTTTAGGAGTCTCGAAAGCTTTGTTAGTGGAAGGTTAAGAGATGTTGACTACAGGCTCATCCAGAGAACAGAATGATTTCATCATTCTAACACTCAGGTCAATATCATCTTATATTGAATATTATATCTTGTACATTATTATTATCAGCTAGTGTATCTTTAGGTGTTAAGTGTTAATGTATAAATTTTTCATAAGTTTTTCATTAAACTTAAAATCTTTCAAAATTATTATACTTGACACTCACACATACCCTTATAGATTGAGGGGGAGCATTAATATGTTCCCTAATCGGCTTGTGAATAATCGGCATATTTTTCTCCCAGTTTTTCTAACATATTTGAATCAATTGATATCCAAAATATCAAAAGGTTTGAAATTTTTAATAAAATAACCACGGTTCCCCGTTAATCAGTATAAATACTGCATGTGATCAGGTAGAATTCAAAAGAATCTCCTTGACAGGGTTTCGCAGCTGCACTAGCCGTTCTCGTTACCGGAGCGTCTCAAAGCAGACAACACGGTAAGAGTGAATCAGATAGTTACTATCTTTCTGATTGAGTCGTCAATTCATATACTGGACCAAAATCGATATCCAGTTGACACAAGCTTGATTCATTTAGAATCTCGCAAGTCACCTACCAAGAGCTTGTTTGATGTTGACTCAAGCAGGATTTCCATCGTCATTGTGAATACTAAAGAGCGTCACTCTGATGTTCTGGCAGTATCACAAGGATAATGCGTAGGACTCTTTGATACCAAATGTTGTATAATGATGTACGACATTTTGTATATTGGAATTTGTGTCCTAGTGAGATTTTTGATGGATCTCGTTGGCTCTAGACTCTATAAGTGCACATTTGTTATTTGGTAATCGGAGGCTGGAGCGGACTGCCACCTTTTCAATATCAACGATCTCAGAATGAGAAAGCTGATAGAAACGTGTTGATCTCTGTGAGAAATGAAACAGAAATCTTTTGAGAGATTCTGAGTGGCTAGGGAGGGTTGTGCATTGCATCACTGGGTCCATGATGTCAGTCTTCAATATCAGAATCATCTTTGTGATTACCGATAGATTATGTATTGACCCGGTTTCTGCCTAGGGTTGTATGGAGGGCTTCTTTCTTTTCACCCTTTATCCTTACAATTCTTTTTCATTCTTCAACCCCTTCAGTGCTTACCGAGACTTCATGACTAGTACCTTGTTGGGTTTGTTCCAGCACTAGCTCCATCTCAGTCGGCACTATTCCCTTATTCTCACTTTACTCCTTTTTTCAATCATACCTAGGACTTCTACTCTATCTAATGGAGTGTTCCTGGGTAGATCCCTCCGGTTCTGGCTGGATCATGGAACGAATATACCTAACCTTAACCGCCTTATAACTCCTTGAGAAACAACAGTTGGTCGGTCTTTGGGGTATTGCCATGAAGATCCATAAAACCATTTGATAAAAAATCAATCAACGTGTCTGAGAAATCATTTGAGACACATTGAGTGTTTCCAGAGTTACCAAAAAGCTCCCCCTACACATATGCACCATATTATGAAAGAGTTTTGCACATGCGAGGTTTGGGAACGCACTTATAGATTGAAGATCGTATCCGTTATTAATCCGTATTGATCACATTTTAATCACTATTCTCCCCCTCAAAAATTGCATATGTGTTTACAATTTTTGACAATTAGTGAATTAAAAACAAGTTAATGTCCGGAATTCACATGAGCCTAACTAAGTCTTGGGAGAACAGGAGTGCATGCAGAATGAATCATATTATTATACTCCCCCTTAATTATAGAATAGATAGAAAACTTGGAGTGGGAGTTTGTTAAGAACACAATTTTGAAATAATATGAAATTTTCTTTTTGAAAATATCTTGAAAAATTGTGCTCAACAGGAAAATATGTGAGATATATCTTATTTACCATCATTTTCCTTAGTACTTCTCTTGAGCATTCAAAACTTTGAATGTTTATATGACTTTGCTCAAGACCGAGAAGATATAAACTTCCCTTTTTAGGATAAATGTATAATAATACTAAATAACATTTACCTTTCTATTAGGGGCCCTAGACTAAGCTGACATTTACTTAGAATTCGTAGAGAAAAAGTGAAAGGACATGTTTTGAAAGCATTTAAAACTCTCGCTCGAACTTCATTTATTCACCCGTGTTAATATTAAGCAACATTTCTAGGTACGCAAATGTTATCGATTGTCGAGAGACATGTCGGAGAAGATTATTTTTGTATTTATTAAAATTTCCTGATTTTTGTATTTAGCTTTTATAGGTTTTAAAATTTTCTATTTTCTTTTTCGGTTTTAATTTATGTATTTTTTTTTTTCAAAGATATTATATAATCAAAATAAAGAGAAAGATCAAAATATTTTACATGTCAATTTCCATGCAGCAGTGATAGTTGTTGCTGGATGTTGAAGTAGATGAAGTAGAATCTTGTTGAATTGACGTTTATATCGGATGCAATCAGCATTAGTAACAAGCGAAAGACATTGTCAAACAACTTGATTTTCTCATTTGATAATTCGTGAAACAATAAAACTAAATAGACTTTCCAACTCTACCATCGTCATCATGACTATCATATCTACTAAAGTGAAAACAAGAAGATTTCTCTTCTTTTTAAGGTAAAGCGCACTGAAGCGTACACTCCCCTTTTATTTGGATCTCGGTTTATGTACTGAAGTGTACATAAGCCATTGACTTGAGCTAACAAACATTGAATGTTTTGAAGTAGCTCAAGACCGAAAAGATTTCTTTTTTCGTTGTTAAGGATAAACGCACTGACACGTACATTTTCTTTTTATCTTAAGAACGGGTTTGCAATCTGAAATTTGATACAAGCCTTTGACCTGGAGATTAGAGAACAGCAATCGGATAGATAGAAGTATGATGTTTCCTTAGTCTTGATAACCTGCCAAAAAGAGAAGTGGAAATCAGAAACCCTTTGCTTGAAGGTTTCGAGGGATTAGAAGTACTTGCATTGTCACACATAGATTTTTTAGACTTATTCTCGGTGTTACTGGATGCAGTTAATTTTCCACACATGGCAAAAATTCTTTCCAGTTGTAATCGGCACCAAGACAAAGATCTAGTTTGCTAGGCCTAGATAAGCAAGACTTTCTTTGGACCCAAACTCCATCGATACTTGGCATTGCCTTAATGTTTCTTTTGAATTTCACCACGTATTGAGACATTGCACTATGGTTATCAGCACGAAATCATGTTATCACATAATAAGTCACATAGACATCATGATTGGTAGTAACTAAACATTGCTTACACATAACACAAAACAATTTCCAAGATTTAGCATTTAAATTTCGAATTATGGCAAGCGAAATGTTATTAACATTCAGATGAACATGTGATTCTGATTCTTAGGTATTATTGTAATTCCTATGGTTTCTTCTATTTTCTGCAACGTATTCGAGAGCAACTACTCTTAGACATTAGATGAAACCCTATCAGTATTAGAGATTGCTCCCTAGGAAGAGATCTTCTAGTCTTAATGAGCATGTTTGTTTACTCTAGTAGAAGAAAGATCGTTTTGAGTCATAATAGCATGTTGTATATAATACCATTAGGTATGTGAAACAGTGATTGGTTTTATCATAACGCTTGTTTTAACAGGTTTGTTAGGAACAACATTATCTACCCTAGAGGTCTTAGAAGGATTAGTCCTAAAGATTCTAGGGGTAATCACATTAACAGTTTGCATAACTTTCGATTCTCGTATAGAAGGTGCCGAGTTTGAAGGGACTGGTTTGGACAAAGCATTTGTCTTATCAACTTTGGGGAGAACCGAGGATTTTGGAATAGGAGTGACAGAATAAAGTTTTGGTTTATAAGAAGAAGAATGTGTTATTTATTCCAAATTGATTTGCTTTGGAAAGCTTATTTTTCGTTCCCCCTCGTACCTTTTGTGGTGCCTTTTGGTTCAGAAACCCTATCAAATAACTGGGCTCTTAGCTTAGCATTTTCATAGATGGTTTCGTATAATTGTTTTTGCAAAGAGTCAATTATTGAATTGGTCTGAGCTTGTGTCACTTTGATAGAGTCAAACAGGTTCTTGTATATGGTCTTAAGATGAGCATTTTCTTTGGCATAATTCAAAACCTGTGATTCTAATGACATGTTTTCATCTTTAAGTTTCGGAGACACCAGATCAAGGGTATTTGATGCACATTGAGTATCACTACTCTTACCCTTGAGATCTCCTAACTTGATCTGCAACCTTCAATCTTTTTGTTGCATGTCATTAAAAGCTTTAACTATCGAAATCTTATCATATTTGCATTCTCGCGATTTTGTGTTACCAATTATTCCAAAGAACAGTGTATTCTTTTTCCTTTTTAATAATGCAATTTTCAAGTTTTTCTTTCATACGATCAAGCTCAGTTTGGAGATCAGTATACTACACTTCGTGAGTAAGCATATTAAATATATCATGATCATAACAATTTTCATATTTGGGTACCTCAGTTGATCCATCTAAGTCATAGACGAGAGCATTGTCAGACTGAGTTCCTGATGTGGATGCTTGTTGTCCTCTAAAGTACAGTTTACTTTTACTCTCTCAGTTTCTTCATAAGCATCTGCAGCAGCCATGAATTCACATTCCTCTTAAGTGCTTAGATCATAGCTTCTGTCCGCTTGAGGCAATCTACCGAATTTGCTGAAGATAAGCAGCATCCTGTTTCCTTGGATTTACTGTGTAGTTGCTGGCATAATGACCCTATCCTCGACAGTTGTAACACCTTATCGGATTACCATTGATACCATTATCATTACCCTCAGCCGGTGATGTAACAACATTTCCATTCCCATACTGATTTGCAATTTCTGAATCAACACTAAGCCCATTCATATTTTCAACATTCTGAATACCCGGATTCTGAACTGCATTTTGCCCAACTTCATTCCCATCATTCTGCACAGCATTTTGTCTCATCTAATTTCCAACATTGTCATCAACCATTTGCATTTTGATGTCTGGCTCTGTTTCATATCCGTTTGTGCAATTTGATTAATACGGTGAATTATGAACTTCTTGGTTGTTCTTGTTTGTTGAATGGTGTTGATTTTGAATGCATTAGCTATTAAAGCAAGTGCCATTGTTCATTGCATTGTGGGATCTGAACTGACTTCGAGATTGCTGCATTGGTTGTGGCATGTAGTTCGTGTTGAATGAAGGTTGTTGGACAAAGTTGTTGTTGGGTTGTGGATGTTGTAGGTTGGTAATGAGTGATGATTGATTTAGGTGCAACGGTGTCTGGGTGTTTGCCATTAATTCCAAAGGATCATGTATGTTTGCAAGTCGTTATGCTCTAATAGCATTGATGTCTTGTTGAGTCGACATTGCAAAGATGATGTGACATGATAAACAAGGATCTTTATTGGGTAAAGTGATTGTTGTTGGGGATTGAAACCAATTGACGTTCACGGGATTTTACAAATCTATGACTTAAACCGTTAAAAATCGACTTTTATGGGATTTTACTAAATCAAGAAGAAATCGTGAAACAATGATTAATTGTGGTTGAAATTGAAGAATTTGAGCTTTTGTTGGCAAAAAATGAGCTTAAAAGGACTAACGGTGAAAACCTTTTTCCAACTTAGAGGGTTAATAAGCTAACAAAGGACGAATGGAGAAATGAATCAAAAACCAGGGACCATAATTGTAAATTTCAAAATAAGTTTATAAAAATAAACTTTTCCCTCCTGTTTCAATTTCTTCTTCGATTGAAAAGTTATAAAATGATACACGAAACTAATTCTTTGCTCGCGGACTCGTACGTTGATCGTCGGTGTAAAATAAATATACCACGTTGATCGAAACGAGTTCACGGTCTCAATGGAATATGTCTTAAGTCCCGACGTTGAACGTCACACGAAACCGTAAAACCAAAAAAAAACTTAAACATGTATAGACTTGTTCGGGTCTTGAACAAATGACTAGATCAGTTCCTTCTACCATGACTAGTTCGGTTCCTTCTACAATGACTAGTTCTGTTGCAATAGAAACATGACTAGATCGGTTGCAATAGAAAAATGACTAGATCGGTTGCAATAGAAAAATGACTAGTTCGGTTGCAATAGGTAAACGACTAGTTCGGTTGATTAACAAAAATGACTAGATCGGTTCTTATGGATTTTTGTCTAGTTCGGTTGATTAACAAAAATGACTAGATCGGTTGATTATGAAGAGTGACTAGATCGGTTCGACAAAGCTTGAGTGACTAGATCGGTTGACAAAGCTTGAGTGACTAGATCGGTTGCTCAAGATGTCCTTGCTTTTGTCTTCAACTGACCTTATCGTCCTTCTTTCCTTAAACTTTAGATCTTGGTTCCCTTGAGTTTTCCAACCGGCTAGGACCACAAGGACAATAAGCAAACCAAAAATAAGCTTATTACCACAAATAAATAAGCCACGTGAAAGTAAGTTGTAAATAAGCTTGTGTAATCTTTTTACCCACGAAACAAAATACAAATAAGCTGTGAACTATTTCTTTTTGAAGAGAAAAAAGAGAAAAAAACACAAGTGTGTTGTAAGCCCAAAAATGACTAGTAGAACAGTAAGCCCACTTTCAAAATTGTTAAGCAATCCAATGTGTTGGTTTGTATGAAATATTTGACTGTGTTGAAATATGCAGGAAAAAAAGAAAAAAACTTAAGCCAAATCTATAGAAATTAAAATATTCCGTGACCTTTTAGTTTGATCTAATACGACGAAAAAAGAAAAAAAATAAGCTAATAAGCCGAACCAAAAAGCTTAATACAACCACAACTAAACCGCTAAATCAAACCTTGACTCTTGATACCACATATTGGAAGTATCATTTCATCACCAAACACACAAAAATAAGAAAAAGATTTTACAGAGATAAAGAACTAGAGAGATAAATAAAACAAGAGAAAAATGGTTACTAGCACATGAAAGAAAATGAGAAGCAACACCCTCTCCACACTTGGAGAGGGCTTTATATAGTTACATGAGATAAAACCCTTCTTGGGTTGTTGGGCTTGACTTTGGGCCGGACCAATTACTAATGGACTTAAGCCCGACACATAGGCCCAATTAGCTTAGATAAATTCTCGTAAACTAAGTTTTTCTTATACAAGGCTCGGGAATATTTAATGACCATCACTTTAATAAAAACACGGCTAACAAAAATTAGTTTTGTGTTCTTTACTTGTTTACATTTATATTTGTCAAAACTGATTTTCAGTACATTACTTCAAGCCATGAGTTAGTTTATCTTTACTTTATAGTTGTTGGTAACTAACTCAAGGGGAACAACACGTCTAAATGTTCAAATGTTTGTGTTATTAGCGATGGTCAAAATTAATAAGCTAAAAATTAACACACTCCTAGTATGATTGACTACGTTAAAATTCTATCGGTAAATTCACGATAACTCCAACGTAATGCTTAAAACGTGGACGTCGACTCTGAAAATTTAAACAAAATATATTTATAACATATATAAGCCTCTCCAATTGCCAAAATGATAACACCAATGTCCAAATTACGGGAAATCAATCCTTGCCTGTTTTTCGCTTACCCACGGATCGACGGATCCTCCGTCCCTAAATCCGTCTTCATATATGGTGGATTTGTGTCTCAATCAGTCATACCCTACATTTAAATTATTGGACCACTTGCTTCTTCTCCTCCAATAATTCACCTCCACCTAACCTTGTCACCACCCAAGATTGCACTTCTCGCCAAGTTTATTTCAAGCCATAATTAGCATAGATCCATCACATTCAAGTCATTAGCAACTACTATTGTAAGTAATTTCATCTCATTTCTTAATTTTGAGTCTTGAATCTCTATTTTTGTTCTAAAATCAAGATTTGGGATATTTGCATTATATTCACTCAATTAAAATCATACCAACATAATATCTACACAATTTTGCACTTGTCAATACAAATGATTATACATTGTATATTTAGATAATAATTTTTTTTGAAAAATCCCAAGCCATAGTTTTAATCATTTTGGACACTAAAAATAATTACACTTGCATTGTTAATACGAAAGTAATAACTATTTTCATCACGCATCACGATCTCTAGAATGATATTTCAAAGTATACAATAAATGTATATTTTCGTCTCATTCAACTGGTTATCATAAGTAAAAAGGAGTTGTGCAAGGGTTTATTCATATGTATGCCCATATATATATTAAGTCAAGCAAATCGCACTTCCACATAATTTACGCATATGTATGCACATGAATGCTATTGCATATACATATATAATATATTAATTTTGTCTTCTAATCAATAGGTCTAATTATTCTTGGAATGATGAAGTCGGATTACAAACGAGCCAAACAATGCATACCCAAAATTCATCATATTCGCTCTACTCCCGACAATGTCAAAAATACCATTAAATCCCTTCAAAATGCCTGATCCATGAAGGAAGACACATTGAATCATCCTTTACTTTTGGAAATGACATCGTTGAACAATTTAAAGCCATCAACTTCGATTGTCTCCTAACTCTCAAGGAACAAATTTGTCCTCGCTTTGTTATTGAACTTTAGTCATAATTCCAATCATATTACAATATTGATGACTTATCCTTATCTATTGTTTTAACCATTAGAGATAAAGAATTCGCAATGAAACTGAGAAATTTCATACAAATATTAACAAATCTTTCAGAAGGAAATTTTGTATCTAATAATGAAGCTCATTTGAAACTCTTGAACTCCGACAACGAGAGAAACATGATTTAATATAGAACCAACATCCATACTTTTATTCAAAATCAAAAATGTAATCGCACCAAGAACTCAAATCAATCATAATCATCCTAATCCAAGCATCATATACCATGATGATCTTCTTTCCAACATCAAAGATTGGGAACTATTTTTAGAGAAAATATCATTTGTGTTGATGCCCACAAACACTCCATAATTGCATGCTCTGCAATCATGCTCTATAATCTCAAATCTCGTCAAAAGTTCAATGTTGCTTATTACATAGCTCACAAAATTGAGAATGTCAAAAATCGTGATGATTGTCCATTGCCATATGGCTTGCTCCTTACTCGTCTCTATAGACATATTCTTTCTAAATATCTAAATATTTCGTCCTCATTCTGAACTGCAATTTGTCATACATTTCCGTGTTATGAATTCCATCAATGCCAAAATGGGAAGGGGCAAAGTAAAGGAAAAAAAACAAAAGCTCAACTTCCTGGTTCACCATCGTCGGCTAAAAAGCACCAATAAGGTCCCCTCACCTTGTTATCCTACAACTTCTTTTGACGAACTTTGATTTGATAAAGTTTTCAAAGAAAGATCAAGAAGGGGGATTGATAAATCCATGGTAGTTTATAAATTAGGATCTTATGATCATTGTTCTACGATTATTAATTTGTTCATGTGACGCTTGCATGCTTTAATTATGTATTACTTTGATGTGTCGTTGTGTGGTGTTTATTTATGATAGTTCAAGTTTTAAATTTATATTTTGCCGACTTAACCAAAAATAACAACTTTAAAAGCGGTATATGTACCCGTTACGGTGTGTAGAATTCCGTGGTAAGTATGGGGATCGAACACTTAAAAAGCGAGGTTAAATCTCTCAATATTAATTATATTTGGTTATCTAATCTAAGTTAATTCTATCTAAGTCAAACCTATGCATAATTCCTATGTAAGTTTCTAATCCCTAAATTCTAACAGGTAAAAGGAGGGTTTCAGCCTTAGAGATCTGGCATCAGGTTTGGTTGATGGACTACAATCAATTCAAGACTACTTATAACCCAAAGCAAGGAATTAATAAAAGAAAAAGAGCGGTCGAGCCTTATATAGAAAAAAACTGTATTTAGCCATCAATAATCCACCTATTAGAACGTGGTTTGTTATATTCAGTGCAATTGATTACATATCCATCGAAGAGGGCATATTATTCATAAGACTTAGTTGGACTTCATCTAGAGACCTAGACATATTAATTCTGTCACAATTAAAGCATCCGCATAAAGCATCCTTATTTGCTGATTATAATTTATCTTAGGGATTAAAGCAATGGTGATCTTGTTAAACCCTAGCTCATAGAGACTTTACCCACTTACTGCTTAATGGTAATTTATACACTAGTATTCCACTTGTCCAACAATCCAATGGAATTAGAATTAATTTACTTGTTAGAATTTTCTAGATGTCACCTACAAGACAACATGTATCACAAACCAAAGCAGTTTCCGTTAACTAGTTAAGCCATAAGCGTATCCTTAGCACGATTTTAGAAGGACAATATTTGTGATCCTATGATTTTAGATGTATAAATCTTTATATGGAGAGCTATCTTGACATCTAGATTACTTGGTCTGTATCACTAGATCCAGTTGAATGATAGGTCGCATACAAAAGCACGTAAACAAGTATAAATTGATAAACATAAACAAGCATACAACGATAAATTAAGCAATCGAGATATAAACAAAATTAAACATTCAGATCTTCATAATAATGGCTAATACCCGAAGGTATTAGCCTTCAAACATCCAAATTTATACAAATTAATTGTTTTTTATGACCAAGTGTAAACTAATACCGATTTAAACGCATGAATACCAAAAACTATACGGTTACAAAAGATAAAAAAACATTACACGTTGTCTTCTATGGATTGAATGCGTTGCAAGACCTCTCTGCCTTTTTCTCCCTAAAAATTGACTTTTGTGTTTAGTATCTGAGAATAGTATTTAGCACACTTAAAACTCATTGATTGATTTTCCTATTTATACTAGTCTGAAAGTCGGTTTGATACGGCACCAAGGATGGATTACGGCGTATTTGGAGTGTTCTTGGAGTAGGGACTGTAATATAATAGAAATTCGATGTGATTGGAATGATTGTTGATTATAAATTTTGACATAGCTAACCTATTATATAGGATACAAAGAAAGCTTCTAACTTATGGCTCGTCCAATGGCCGATTATCACATGTATCCGGTTACTAAAGGATATTGATTTGCTTTGATTGATTGCTTTATTACAATTGATAATAGCCAACCTATATATATGATACAAAGGAACCTTCTAGACTATGAGCTCAGGCCAATGGGCCGACTATACAAAATATACAATATAATATGTACTCTAATACGCCCCCGCAGTTAGAGCAGGGGATTTGCGGACGCTCAAACTGGATCTGAAATCAGCAAACAACGGGTATGGGAGTCCTTTTGTGAAGATATATGCGTACTGAAATCGAGAAGGGACATGAAGAACTCGAACATGACCTGCTGCTACTTTGTCACGAACAAAATGAATGTCAATCTCTATATGTTTGGTGCGCTGATGTTGTACAGGGTTTGCAGACATGTATACAGCACTGACATTATCACAGTAGACCAAGGTCGCTGTGAAAAGTGGGGTATGAAGCTCACGAAGGAGGTTGCGAATCCAAGATGTCTCAGCTACAGCATTCGCAACCCCGCGGTATTCAGCCTCAGCACTAGAACGAGACAACGTGTCCTGACGTTTGGAGGACCACGTCAGGAGGTTGTCACCAAGAAAAACACAGTATCCAGAAGTAGATCGGCGCGTAGCCGGACAACCTGCCCAGTCAGCATCAGAGTATGCAATAAGCTGTGATGTAGTAGACCGAAATAGCTGTAATCCAAGATCAGTGGTTCCTCGAAGATAACGAAGAACACGTTTCATAGCATTAAGGTGTGGCTCTCGAGGATCATGCATGTAAAGACATAACTGTTGAACTGCATATGACAAATCAGGCCGGGTAAAAGTGAGGTACTGAAGTGATCCGGCAAGACTGCGATATAAAGTAGGATCAGTGACCGGTGATCCTTCAGGTCCAAGCTTCTTCTCGGTGTCAATTGGGGTCCTGCAAGGATTACAATTAAGCATCTGTGCTTGCTCAAGAATCTCGGTAGCATATTTTGTCTAAGACAAGAATATGCCAGAGGTAGTACGCGTGGCAGATATACCGAGAAAATAGTTAAGTGGGCCAAGGTCTGTCATAGCAAACTCCGCATGTAGTAAAGAGATGATACGTTGCAGGAGTGAAGTAGAAGAAGCTGTAAGAATGATATCATCCACGTATAGTAGTAAGTAAGCTGTGTCTGGCCCCTTGTGAAAGATGAAAAGAGATGAGTCAGTTTTGCTGTGATAGAAACCGGCTCGAATAACATAGCTAGAAAATCATTGAAACCAAGCTCGGGGGGCCTGCTTAAGGCCATAAAGCGACTTTTGCAGAAGGCAAACATAATCAGAATGAGCTGAATCAGTAAATCCTGGTGGCTGGTGCATGTAAACTGTCTCTTTAAGATGGCCGTGAAGAAATGCATTCTTCACGTCTAACTGATGAATATGCCATTGTCGAGAAACTGCAAGGCTAAGAACAGTCCGTATGGTAGAAGGTTTGACAACAGGGCTAAATGTCTCATCGCAGTCGATGCCTTGTTGTGACCTAGGACCATTTGCAACTAGTCGAGCTTTGGTTACCGATTTAAGGACCCGTCCAATTATATTTGTGTTTAAATAACAACCACATAGAGCGGAGAATGTTGACATTTGGTGGGCGAGGAACAAGTACCTATGTGTTATTGTCAATGAGAGCTTTATATTCTCACACATAGCTTCTTTCCAGATAGGATCTCGAAGGGCATAGAAAGGAGACTTAGGGATAGGAGAGGAGGTAGTAACATGTAAGTTGTATTTAGGGTTAGCTTTCTATTAATCCCGTATTTAGAGCGTGTGTTTTGCATGTGACCATATTGTATTGCGAGGTGGGTGGTGGTGGTGGTGGTAGGGTGGTTGGTGGTGTTGGTGTTGTTTGTGGTGATGGTGTTAATAGAGGAGTTAGAGGTGTTGATTGTGGAGTTGTTTATGGATTGTTTGTTGGGTATTGGTGGTGGTTGTTGTTGAGGAGATGTAGTGTGGTAATGTAGGTGAAGTACAAATGGGGGATGGGAGGTGTCGAGGATTTTCATCTAGGAATTTGTATGATTAGGGTTTGTGGAGTCATGTTAGCCAGAAGGGAAAGAACAATTTCGTCAAAATGTGACCAATGTCAAGAAATGATGATTTTTGTTAGTGTTTAGTGTTAATGGCCCGATATCCGCGATGATTTAAGGGTACCGTGAAAGAAGATAGATTGGTGTGGTTACGTGGGGCAACAAGTTTTGTGCGGTGGAAAGGTGTAAGGATAACAAAGGCATCCAAACATGCGAAGGTGATTGTAAGAGGTTGGTTTGTTAAATAATTTTGTGTAAGGGATGTTTCATTGTTGATAGTGGTTTGAGGGAGGCAGGATATTAAGTAAGTAAGCGCTTTGTGAGTAGTGCTTCGGACCCAATACTCGGGAGGAAGACGGGCTTGAAAGAGGAGAGAACATACTACGTTATTAATAGTACGAATCATGCGTTCAGATTTTCCATTTTGTTGAGGATGTACGTGGGGCTTGAGTAACAAAATGGACATTCCTTTAGTGGAAAATAATTCATGGAGAGAGTTGTTGTCAAATTCTCCACCATGATCACATTGGAAAGCTTTAATTTCATAGTTGAATTAGGTTTTTACAAATGAACGAAAGTGTAGAAGTTTTGACTGTGCATCAGATTTTCTATGAAGTGGGTAGACCCACAAAAATTGTAATTGTGTATAAGAAAAGGGACATTGTATTTATATCCACTCATGCTAGAGACAGGTGTTATGTCTAAAGGTCTAATTTAAATAATGTCATAGGAGATGTGGACATGTAGAGGTAGATCGTTGCAGAGAAGTTTTGTTTTATTTCCCTAACTGGAAGGCACGACAAAAGTATTGAGTGTTTTGTTTATTATAAGACACAAGGCCACGTGATGACAGGGTTTGAATTACATTATCACCGGGGTGACCAAGACGTTGATGCCAAAGGGAATGATTATTAGTAAGTAGGGCAAAGGCTGAGGCGACAACATGTAAGGGGTATAGACCACCCGTGCTGTCACAACGAAGGAGGGTTTGGCGGGTATGATAATCTCGTACAGTGAAACCATAGGGATCAAAATCAATGGAGCATTTATTATCAGTGGTGCATTTCCGTACAGAAACAAGGTTTTAAATTATATTGGGTGTGACAAGAACATTTTTAAGGTGGAGTGGGCGATATGGATTAGGGATTTGTAGATGTCCAGAGTGGGTGACAGGTATAAATGATCCATTTCCGACAATAACTGAATGAAAATTACGATTAAGAGAAGTGGTTTGAAGGTTACCGGTGTGAGATGAAAGGTGAGAGGTTGCTCCGGTATCCATATACCATTGTTGATCAGGAGAAGCCATACGAAGTTTTTTTTTCCCGATGAACAGTACCTGTCGATGAACAGTATCCGCTGATGAACAGTACCCGCCGATGAACAGTACCGTCGATGAACAATATTTTTTTATGGGAGGGAGAGGCGAGGAGCGTGTTATGATAGAAAAAGAAGGAGAGGATTAGGGAAAGATTGATATTAGGCTATGGTTACCATAAAGGATATTGATTTGCTTTGATTGATTGCTTGATTACAATTGATAATAGCCAACCTATATATAGGATACAAAGGAACCTTCTAGACTATGGGCTCGGGCTAATGGGCCGACTACACAAAATATACAATATAATTTACTTTAATATAAATTAGTTTTTAAGAGTTTTCAAAGTTTAAAATCTCTTTTTAAGGCTTTGTCTATCATTAGTTCAAATATGTGTTTTCTAGTTTCATTTTAAGACTTGTTTGATCAGATCTTGGTTAGTGGTTCTTAGTTGTTGTTTTCATGCCTATTTTGAGTCTTTAATGCAATAAAATATAGTGTGCATTTGTCCATTTTGGTTAATTCAAAATCTGTCAAGTC